>PIJE02000887.1:76616-89116 GCA_002895965.2 Coryphaenoides rupestris | reverse complement strand
ATTTTTCCCTTGTTTTTTGTTCCACAGGGAGCTGTTGAAAGACCACCCGTTCTTCTACGTGCCGGACGTGATCGGGGAGCTGAGCGGCCGACACGTTCTGACCACGGAGCTGGTGGCGGGCTTCCCCCTGGACCAGGCCGAGGGCCTCACCCAGGACCTGAAGGACGAGGTGAGGCCCTCAGGGAGGAGGGGACCAGGAGGGAGGGGACCAGGAGGGAGGGGACCAGGAGAGAGGGACCAGGAGAGAGGGGACCAGGAGAGAGGGGACCAGGAGGAGGGACCAGGAGAGAGGGGACCAGGAGAGAGGGGACCAGGAGGGAGGGACCAGGAGGGAGGGGACCAGGAGGGAGGGGACCAGTAGAGAGGGGACCAGGAGGGAGGGGACCAGGAGAGAGGGGACCAGGAGGGAGGGACCATGAGAGAGGGGACTAGGAGGGAGGGATCAGGAGGGAGGGACGAGGAGGGAGTTGTTTGTGTGCGTTCGTGATTATACGCAGGTCAAGAAACAATCAACTCAAGTCCACTGTTACAATAAAAAATGTGTCATTGTAGTGATGAAGATAATGAAATGTTATCTTGTATCTTCATCAATTCATAATGGTGAATTAATTTATCTCTCTCTCCTTTTGATTTCAGATCTGCAAGAATATCCTGATTCTGTGTCTCCGGGAACTGTTTGAGTTCAGATTCATGCAGACAGACCCGAACTGGTCCAACTTCTTCTATGACCCCAGCACACACAAGGTGAGTGTGTCTCTGGTCACCACACCCTCTGTTGTCCTGTTGTTGTTGTTGTTGTTGTTGTTGTTGGTATTTTTAATACAGAATATAATACTTTTCGTACAATACTTCATGCTGTCACCAGGTGGCGCTGTTGGACTTTGGCGCCACTAGAGGATTTGACCAGAGCTTCACTGACATATACATCGAAGTAAGACCTACGTTTATAACCATGTTATGAACGTCTATTATACTAGTCTGGCACAAGGTTAGGGTGAGGCAATGCAGTTAATTATATCTTGCTCAGATGTACAAGTCACTTAATTTATAATGGTGTCATCTTCACTGTTTCCAATCTATTTTCTTTGACAACACAATGTTGAATTTAAACCAGAATTTGCAATTAAATGTGGAATGTTTGTTATTTTTCTGTTTACTCCAGGTCATTCGTTCTGCCGCAGCGGGCGACAGACAGGGAGTGCTGGAGAAATCTATTGAAATGAAGTTCCTCACTGGATATGAATCCAAGGTCTCACATCACAACCTTATATTTTTTATTTATTTATATCATTGTGTATCTATAGCTGTGATTGTTACATGAGTTTGTTGTCTTCTGTTTTACATCGGATGCCCTACATTTGAAGCCTCCATTACAAGACCATTACAGTTCAAAATCGGCCCAAAAAATTCTGTAAAATGAAAATCAAGCAAAACGGATCGAGGTCCATAGGATGAAACACAGTGGTAAATGCACTGGTTTCGTACGTTTTTAATCACATTTTAATTGTAACTTTTTTACATTTCTACTACTGTCCTGTAATTTTTCAAGATTCACGAACTTACAGCATACAGGATATGCAGTGAAATGTGAAAAGTGGCAATGCTCAGCGGAATGTGCTAAAGAACACGAAAGATAACTTGAATTGGAGGGATCAGAATAGGTGAGGTGGGGTCAGAGTTCACAGTCCTGATGGCCTGCAGAAAAGCCAAACTTTCTGCTGTGAGTGACAAACTTATTTCTTATCTAGGATTGAATAATGTGTGCCCTGGTGAGGTCAGAGTTCACGGTCCAGATGGCTGCGGGAAAAGCCATACTTATCTTGCTGTGACGGTCCCTTTATTTTCTTTATCTAGGGATTAAATAAATCTTTATTCCTTCAAATCGCTCCCCCTCCACCGGCCCCTCGCCTCACGCCAGTCTGCATGAATCTAATGCCCACGTGGACGCGGTGATGATCCTGGGCGAGGCGTTCGCGTCCACCGAGCCCTTCGACTTCAGCGCCCAGTCGACCACGGAGCGCATCCACAACCTCATCCCCGTCATGCTGAAGCAGCGGCTGACTCCGCCCCCGGAGGAGACCTATTCGCTGCACCGCAAGATGGGCGGCTCCTTCCTCATCTGCTCCCGCCTCAACGCCAAGCTGAGCTGCAACGACATGTTCCAGGAGGCCTACCGCAAGTACTGGGAGGGGCGCGCGCCGCCGTCCTCCGCCCCCTGAAGACGGCCAAATCCCGCGTCCCCTTTTTCTTTGAGTTTGGATTTTTTCTTCTGATGGACAGGCGCTGGGGCCAATCGGTGTGCTCGTGCCATGAATAGGGTACGGGAAGGGCGGGAGAGTCCGTTATAGACCGACATTAGGATTGTGATTATTCTATTTTTTTCTTTATTTCTTCTGTTCTCTGTTGTCATGACAATGGTATAACATAGAATAGACTAGATATTTAGCTAAGAGCATTTACTCTTTCGTGTACACTGAGGCCTCATTGGCGTGTATCTCTGGGGCTGCATTTTTGCGCAGGAACAGATTTGTCGTGAAAAGATTACATCACTTACACTGTATTACCCACCGGGAGACAACGCAACCGCCAAGCACCATTTATTACCTCGCACAAATCAGGTTTTATGTTTTTAAGAAATGTAAAACCGTCTTCAAATTATTCTCCATGGGGCTTTTGTTGGAGGGGAGAGCTATGATTTTGCTTTTCCGTTAGATTATCTTTCTTAAATAGCTGTAATGTTGGATTGCAGCCCATTAATAATATGTTCAGTTAGCATATTGACATCGATGCCATTGTTGTTGGGTGAAACAAAGTGGAAAATTAATACTTTTAAAACAGCTACTGAACACTGACTGGAAACACAGGCTATAATTATGTTTGTGAAAGTCTGGATTTGTGGAGAGAAGGGATGTTGCTAAAATGTTCTTTTTGTTTATTTCGCGTTTCGTTCTCATTTTAGTTTATTTTCCGAGCCCCTTTTGTGAGAACTATGCGTTAGAGTGCTAATGAGCACAAATAATGAATTAAATACATTAAATATTTATATTAAATAGAATCAGTCCGGGCAAAACCACGACTAAGTGGTCATATTCAGGTCATGAATATGAAGCCAATCAGAGATCATATCCTGACGCTTTGAAAAAGGGGGAAAAAAAACGAAACTACAAGGAGCCGCTTTTGTTTCGAAACTCGATTACCAACGTAACGTAACGACACTGTTTTTATCGTATGTTTATTCCATTTTAAACGAGCGGAAACTAATACTCCTTCCTGGGAGTGACATTCAATGAAAACAAACACAAAAAGAAAAACCTCCGCTCTGTCGCCGTGGAGGCAAGCCAATCAGATCGGGACGCAGCAGCAGCAGCCGCGTGCAAAGATCAAACCGTGAGCCGTTAAACAAATGCCAACCTTCTATTTTTAGCTTTGAGGATCGGGGTTGGGGTTGCTTTTGGTGTTGGTTTTTTTTTTTCCGAATCAAAAAAGGCAGATTGTTTGTCAAAGATGATTGTGTTTGTCGCGTGAACCCGTCGCGTCTTCCGTGCGCCGCGCTCTATAAATTGGCCTTCCGCGCGACGTCGACGAAAGCTTTTCCTGTCGACGGGAGCGAAGATGAAAGTCGGTCCAACTCGGAGGGAGGCGAGGTGTGCTCCGCTTCTCGCGTCTCTTGTGTCGTGGCGTCGCCCATTTTGAGCGGGTGAGGCGGCGTCCGTGTGCATTCGTGGGCCTCATTCCAAGCTCCCGTCCGAATGTAGACATCAGCTGACACTCGAGTTTCTTTTGGGCATTTTTAACAATCACTGCTACCTGTGTCCGTGTGCGTGCGATGAAATGCAGCCTCAACATGGCCTCTCGTTTGAGGGGTCAGTCGTGAATGTTTCGCACAAAAAAACTGCCTCTGTCCTCTCGGCGCTCTCGGTCCTTTTGTATTCAATTTTCCGCTTTATTTGACAGATGGGACCCGCCGCTGTCACATAATCACTGCGTGTGTGTGTGATGGTGTGTGTGTGTGTGTGTGTGTGTGTGTGTGTGTGTGTGGGGTGTGTGTGTGTGTGTCTATGTGTGTGTGTGTGTGGTGATGTGATGCAGTAGGATGCTTCTTGACCCAACAATCCCGTTTTGTGAGGCGAAAGAGTCGCCATTAATGTCATTAAGCGTCTTCTAATCAAGTGCGTTCTTGCAGAGTTGAGGTGTGTAAACCCTTTCTATGGAATGAATAAATATGTGTCAATTGCTCTTGCCGATGTGTTTATGTGTGCATGTAAGGACCGTAGTTAGGGTTTTTTGTTTTGTTCCCCGCTTGGAATGGCTCATCACGCTCACACCTGGTAGTATAGTCTCCTTTAAAAAAGAGCTTCACTGACGTATACATCCAAGTAAGACTTTATTCAACCTTATTTAATTCATTTATTTTGTTTTTGTAGGTATTTTTTGATAACTGATCATTAATAAGAGGACATTCCACAAACCGAGTTATGAACAGAAACACAGGACAGGAGGAGAGGAGGAGGAGGAGGAGGAAAGGGGGAGCCGATCAGTAAAGAAGGGAGGGCACTCAGATAAGAACAGCTGATGGGAGAGAGAAATGAAAGATAAAGAGCAAATCTTCCTTATTTAGTCATGTTGAGCGCAGCAGTAGCTGGCAAAGGGCCGAGGATATAGACACATCTAATGGACGTGTACCATCTAAAGTGGTTTACAGCATGCATGTATGTTAGCATTGAATAATGTATATGCAATACACAAGAGCACATGGAATACTGCAGTAAGTGTATGTATGTGTGTATGTGTGTGCAGAAAGGAGAGAATGAAACAGATTCATATTATACATCCGTGGTGAAACAACACATATAAAGGTGTACCTGATCTCCAAAATGCTTTTGGAAAGCTAATGTATTCTGTTATTTTCAGACAAGCTTAAGCAAACACAATATGGAGCCAAAAACATGGGGTCATGGACCTGACCGAGGGTCATCATGACCTCTGGAGACCAGAGGAAGCTGAGTATATTATTTTCAGATATTTCTAGACAAGGTTCTGATCCAATTGTTCATTTAATTATTCAATATAGCCTTCTGTGCTGAATCTGATACAATAAGACTAGGCCTACAATGCATAGAAAATGGAAAATAAATCAAAAAAAATTCGGAAAATATGTAATTTCCTCGGGGGTATCATCCCTATACTCACTGTTCAAGCATTTGTGCACTTCTCATGGTTTCTCACGGTTGCTCCCTTTTCCCACTGGAGTCTGGGAGTTCCCCTTGGGCGGTGCATATATGCGTGTGTATATGAAGCCTAGCTATCTACTTAAATCTAATAAAAAGTAAATACATACAAGGAAAACAAAAGTGTGGACTCCATCTTAGAGCTGCAGATACATTGGTATTATATAACATACTGTATACGCTCAACAATAACAGTATAGCTCTCCAAAACGTACAACGCTATCATATTCTTCCATGGCAGGTGTGTGTGTGTGTGTGTGTATGTGTGCGCCTGCCGGCTTGGAGAGAGACAGATGGCCGTTCAGAGCATACATCTGACAATATTAACACCATGTTCCACAGTTTTTAAATGGTTAAGATGAGGCAAAAGTTACTTCAGCTGCCTTTCCCACCAACCTCTATCATTATATCAATAATTAATAACACTTTACAATAAGGGTACATTTATTAACCATTAATTAACATTAGTTAATGCAGCAATAAGCATTATTATAGAGCATTAAGTCAAGTCAAGTAAATTTTATTTGTATAGCCCTTTAATCACAATACAGTCTCAAAGGGCTTTACAGGACAGATTATTATGGGCCATGTGATTATGACACCCCCTAGCCCTCATTAGGGTGCCTTTGCAATGCAAAGCACACTATTACTCTCCATCATACTTATCTTTTTTTTTTTTATTTATTATTTATTCTTCCGCCGTTTTTTCGGCGCGGAACTAGTCTCACAGCGTTGCCAGCACACACGCAAAAAATACATCAAAACGTGCGCCTTGACCGGGAATCGAGTGCTACTAATTTGTTTGTACATACCATTATTACTTTCCGAAATATTCAACATTTAACAGCATTTTTGCCCATTGAAATGAATGGGGGTGAGTGTTCAAAATGTGGTCCAAAAACACTCATATTCAACCTCTTCCCATTCAGTCATACATTCAGGTAGAAACTCCATTCAAACATTAAAAACGTTCAGGAAACTTGATGAATTCACACATGATTTCACAATTTTCATAACATTCATACTTTTGACACAATTACAGTTCAGACTTAATTGATGTTTTAGCTCCTCAGACAGTTTAACATGGGTGTGTATTGCGCCGGGTTAGAGCGGGTGACGTCACGTTAGAGCGTGGAGCGGACGAAAAAAAAAAACCAAAATCTATTTTTAAAACTGCCATCCCGCCCACAATATTAACTCCACATACGTAATCTATACATCAAAATGTAGCCACACTCGTGACGGTCACATATATGTAACTATGGAAACAAACAGACTTATACTTTTGGATTTATGAAGCCTAGAAGTAACATCATTGCAGACTCCAAAGCCCCGTATTTTCACGCAGTTTCAAGCTGTCCCCTCCTGCTACAGACGGATTTCACCACTGATTCACGCCATTTTAAACTGCCATCCCGCCCACAATATTAACTCCACATACGTAATCTATACATCAAAATGTAGCTACACTCGTGATGGTCACATATATGTAACTATGGAAACAAAGGGACTTGTACTTTTTGATTTATGAGCCTCGAAATGACAGGAGTCCCCACCGTATTAGCTCATTAAATTGCATGACAATGACTAAGCAGTTTTTGTCCCGCTTGTAATGTGTGGACACACACACGCACACACACACACACCCCTCGTCGCGCCAATGGCGGTGACGCCATAGCCACGCCCCTCGTTGCGCACACAGAAGGGGCGTGGCTATGGCGGTGATGCCGTAGCCACGCCCCCTCGCCAAACACAGAGAGACACACGTGTGTTTAGGGGGCGTTTATGCTGTGTGTGTGTGTGTGTGTTTTTGAGTATAGGCCTATGTATTTTATGTTGTGTTTTATGTTGTGCCAAAATGGTGCCAATCAAAATGGTGTCAAAATGGCGTCTGTGTTTGGCGTAATGGCGTGTGGTGGTGTAATATTTATAGACGCCAAAATGGCGCCAATCAAAATGGTGTCAATGGCGGTGACGCCATAGCCACGCCCCCTCGTCGCTCATACAGAAGGGGCCACGCCCCCTCGCCAAACACAGAGACACACACACACGTGTGTTTAGGGGGCGTTTATGCTGTGTGTGTGTGTGTGTGTGTGTGTGTTTTTGAGTATAGGCCCCCGCCATAGCCACGCCCCCTCGTCGCGCACACAGAAGGGGCGTGGCTACGGAGGTGACGCCATAGCCACGCCCCCACACACGTGTGAGAAGGGGTGTGGCCGTCATTTCATATAACACACAATCAATTTTTTTGTCTGTATACTGTGTGTGTGTGTGTGTGTGTGTGTGTGTTTTTGAGTACAGGCCTATGTATTTTATGTTGTGTTTATGCTGTGTGTGTGCTTTGTGTATGTAATTGTTGATTTAAGATCAAGACCTAGTAATGACCTTGCTAATACAAAAGTACAGTTTTATTTTTAGGTATTGTTAGTGTGCTAATGAAACATTACTGTATCTCTCTACTCCTCTCCTACACATCTTTGTGTGTGTGTGTGTGTGTGTGTGTGTGTGTGTTATTGCTTGCTTAGTAGGCACCCTCAAAATTTCCCTGGAATTTTTCTAGTTTTATATTTTAAGTTCATGTTTAAGGGTTAAATAATGGTTATTTATGTATCTTTATTAAGTGTCAACTGTTCAAGCCATATCAGCAACAGCCCTAGACTTGCTATTTTCTGCTATTACCCTGCAGTCTGGGAACAAGATTTTCTTCAATAACACGAAGGAGCGTTGATGGCCAGAAGCCATGTTGTCGTTGAGAGCTTCCGACAGGCTTGTTCCATCCTGACAGGAATACTCCTCCTGGGTGTCATCGAGCCAGAGGGCCGAGGGGTCGCCGACGGTGACTACAGTTACCAGGCCGGACCACGGCACGGTTAGCGTTATGTGTTTCTTAAGCCGAGGTGGTTCCTAAACAGCGTGAAAACATTAAGGCGGAATACAGCAACGCCACGTCATGGTTTTAGAGTCTTAGGGTCTCGGGCTTTAGGTCCTGTCATGTCTCACTCGCTGGCTCTGGTGAAGCCTATTGCGAGTTGAGAGGATTTCATGTCATTGGAAATCGTAGTAAAGATGGAAACATCTCGACTATCGTGTTTATGTTACAGAGATAGGGCAGGAGAGAGATGGAGTGGGAGAGAGGGAGAGAGATGGAGTGGGAGAGAGGGAGAGAGAGGGAGGAAGAGGGAAAGGGAACGAGTGAGAGAGAGAAGTACATGGAATGCTGTGTAGTCAACATTGAGAGTGAGAGAAGTCCTTATTTGGAGAACACACTGGAGCTCCAGGGTCCACAAACTCCTTGAGAATCCACAAATCTCTCTTGTATGTTTTACCAGAATCACAGACCATACGTCAAGGTGCCGTTTCAAAATGTCTCAATCTCAGAAGATAAACATTTGAGGGTTTTCTTCCTCGAATGTTGTTCTATTAAAGATTAAGTATAGGAATTATTTGATTATTCAGTGTGCTGTATGTAATATATGAGTGCAGCACAGAAACATCCATTTGGCATGAAAGAAAAACCTGTGTGTGTGTGTGTGTGTGTGTGTGTGTGTGTGTGTGCGTGTGTGTCAGAGAGATTAATCATCGCAGTTTCTGGTGTATGTTTATGCATCCCTAAAGATATAAAAATAACTGCTGTCAATCACATTTACTGCACACATTACATATCCTGTCAGCTTACACCCCCCCCCCCCCGAGAGAGACACCACCAGCCACGGTAACACCACCAAGCAAGTGTGTGTGTATGTGTGTGTGTGTGTGTATGTGTGCACGCATGTGAGACTGAGAGACTGAGAGAGAGAGAGAGAGATGTGCAGGGTTCACCACAGCCCCAATAAAAAATCTAATAAGGTTCAGAAGAATCGTTTTTTATCACAGTAATAAAAGACTCAGACCTCTCCTCAACAGGCCTGCTGTGTCTCCAACGGGAAGACTGGAAGATGCCCCAAGACCACGAGACCACCAGCACTTAAAACCAGCCCCACTCTAACTCCATGAGTCAAGTCAAGAGATAGAATAATGGTGGTAGCATTATACATAACATAGGACAAGAACCGTTGGAATGCTAGAATCCGTTTTTATTTGTTTTAAATCAAACACCATCATAGTCAGTATCATACAGAAATCATGCAAAGATAAACACACGCGCACACACACACATGTAAAAACACACACAACCAACACACACGCACACACACACACACACACACACACACACACACTGCAATTTGGGTCAAATTGCAATTTGCAACATCAAAATATAGGCTACCACTTCTACCACCTTCCCTAACTCGGTTTCCACACCATAGAACCACACACACACACACACACACACACACACGCCCACCCACACACGCACGGACATCAACACATGCTTTGTATATGTTAATTAATTGGGTTTAAAGTTTGGCACATAAAGGTAAACTTAAACACGGCTTCAAGCAACGTAAAAAGAACGATGTGGTAATCCTCATGACATATTTACATTATCATACACATGACCGTCACAGGGAGCTAACCTCTGTCGTTCCCAGTTAAATAAAGTTCCCAACAAACAATGATTATACCCTCAAGAGAAGAGACCGTTGTTGCTATTGTTATTTTGGTCAGGATTATTTCTACCGCGACTACCGCTAAATTAAATATTGTTTTCTTCTTCTGTTTCCCACTGCGTTATGGGTTATGGGAGTTTGAGTGCTTAAAGTCAGGGAGCATCGTAAAATAAGA
Source organism: Coryphaenoides rupestris (assembly GCA_002895965.2). Lineage (NCBI taxonomy): Eukaryota > Metazoa > Chordata > Actinopteri > Gadiformes > Macrouridae > Coryphaenoides > Coryphaenoides rupestris. The sequence continues at coordinate 79,166 of PIJE02000887.1, read as the reverse complement.
TAAGATAAAACACTTTGCCATGCCATTAAATGCCATTAAATCTCACTTGAACGTGGGCACGTGAAGCCCTCTAATCCCTGAGATCTATCGTGAGCTTCTAAAGTATACAAGGAAAAACAGAAGCCTAGATTAAAGCCAAGCAGCCGATACAACTTTCTAATATGTGATTTTGTGCAACGTTAGCGACAGACCGTCCAAAAGACCGTGTCGCTCTTGTCAGTCGCACATTTTCTGAAGCCTTCTAAATAAAAGTTTGTCAGGAGCACTGAGAAAACAAAAGGTGCTAATATTGGTGTTTAACCATTCCTTTGTCCAATGTGACATCTAGTGTGTCCATCCATCGATTATTTCAGTTGTCTTTTACTAAACAGCTTCATAAATTGGAAGATATTTGTGTGCTATTACGTCATGTTGATTACATCCAGCATAGAATAACATGGTGGTCCCTCAAGCAGAAGCAATTAAATTAACCATTAAAGTACTTATATACAGTATATATACAGTATATATATACTGTATATATACTGTATGTATAAGCCTGGGTATACGCCTCGTAATAATAACGTACTCTATATTATATGGTGGCGCTGGTTAGGTGAATAATAACTGAATGGTAGGGTTCCCTGTGTCTATTTTATTAGTTCTTTCTTCCTTCTTTTCCTTTTCTACTGCGTTTCTTTTGCTCCCTTCCCCTCAAGTCTCCGGTGAATCATCGTCAGGTGAAGTGAGAGTTGAGACTTCCAGACTTGAGTCCGGTTGGCTTGAGGAAGATCCACCCGGGGGGTGGTCTGGGGCGGATGAACCGGAGACCAGCTCACCGACTCACACGTCTTGAGGGACACTCTGCTCCCGACAGCCTGGGGAAGGAAGGAGAAGTCGAAACGGGAAAAGTGAGATCGAGATCTGACTGCAAAAAGGAAGATTCAAGATTCAAGAAATGTAATGGTCACATACACACAGGATACTCAGTGAAATTAAAATGTGCCGATGCTCAGCGGAATGTGCAACAGAACAATACAAATAATCACAAATATCACAAATTGAAGGGAAAGAATCACAATATCCACACTATTTACAGTCTAAGTCTTTACATCAAAAGGAGCAGGTTTGTTTTTTTTGGGCATGACAAATATGAGCAGATAGTCAAAAACCAAACAAAAACAGCAAACAAATGGGTAAATTAGCAGCAAGTAAAAGGCATATAAACAAAAAATAGTATCAAGTTATGTGCATGGGAGTGGGGGGGGGGGGGGGGGGGGGGGGGGGCCCTAGTGAGGTCAGAGTTCACTCTCCGGATGGCCTGCGGAAAGAAACTCATTTTTAGCAATCACATCCTATCCCCGGAGGAGATCACTTTTGAGCCGTGTAAGTGTGAGTGAGTTACTCCAGACTTTGTGTCGAGTGTCATGTCATATCCAAACTGGGTATGAAGGATTAGCTCTCCACTGGGGTCCTGCAGAGCCAAACTGGTCCGGGTCAAGCCGGGGGGGGGGGGGGTGAGGTTAAGGGTTTGTTTTACAGAGAGACGATGATGATGATGACTCCAATGTTTACTTAGATCCAAATACAGTGATAAAGCATATCAAACACATGTGATGTAATACATCACAAGCACACATTTCAATCACCTACCATCAGAGACTTTGGGTTGGTGGAGGAGGAGTCGGAGCAGGAAGGGGACAAGAGAGAGAGACGAGAGAGAAAAGAAAATCATCATTTATCAAATTCTTTCGGGGATCATGTTGAGCTACAAGTACAAGTTCAAGTACATAACTCCCAGTGATCAAATGCACACAGAAAATAAAACAACTGGGATAGAGAGAGAGAGAAGCAAAGATAGGGTGAGAGAGGGAGGGAGAGAGGGAGAGAGGGCGAGAGGGAGAACATGGGGGAAAGATGAAGAGGAAGAGGAGGGTGAGGAAAACAGCGCAGGCGTGCGGCGTGGGGAGGGATAGAAGCGGGAGAAGGGAATGATCAAACACAACGTTACAGTCTCTACAAAGAGAGGAGGAGGGGAGGTGGGTGAGGGGGTGAGGGGGGTGAGGGGGGTGTAGAGAGAAGAGCAGAGACCGGGAACAATAAAGAAGACCGCGAAACTGAGAGCGAGAGACAGAGAGAGAGAGAGAGAGAGAGCACCACAGTCATTATATATATAGTTAGACGTATAGTTGAAGAGAGAGAGAGAGAGAGAGAAAGAGAGAGAGGGGTGGGGTGGGGTGGGGGGTGGGGGGTGGCAGGGGGTGCAAAAGGCTCATAAAACAAAGCGTGGATAGAGAGAGTAAGACTCATGCACCTTACATAACGAAGCCATTTTACCAGACACACACCAAAGAGAAGAGAGATGATGAGAGAGAGAGAGAGAGAGAGAGAGAGAGATAGAGAGAGAGTGGAGTGTGGATGACAAAACAGCTGGTGATAGAGATATTACATCAATCTTCATTTTCAAATGAGATAAAGAGTAAAGGAGGATTTGGAACATTATCGTTGATATGATGATATGGTGTCAACTGCCTGTAGTGCAAAAACTAAATATGAATTTTGCCCATGGCA
>PIJE02000887.1:0-70000 GCA_002895965.2 Coryphaenoides rupestris | reverse complement strand
CATGTAGGTCTATATAGAAATACATTACTTTTGTTCAAGTCAAGTCAGGTTTTTAATTCAAATGTAATACAATGCAATCATTAAAATGATAATCCATGTTACAATGCATCAAATGGTAACATTTAAAGGTCCTGTATGTGAAAATAATGAATCCGTTCAGGGACTACATGTTAGGATTTTACAGCACAAATCTCTTTAAATCACCAGTTTGTGAGCAGGTTGTGGTTGAAGTTAAAACATGAGAGCTTCTCTCTGTTCCGTAGAACAGCTTTTGGGATGATTCCTCTTATATTTGAGTCGGGTCGGATTATTTGAAAAAAAATAAGAAAAAATTATTAGAAAATAATTAGAACAAATAAATATTTCATATCTTTTTTAAATGTGTACAAGGTTTAATTATGATTAGAACTAACATTAGTTTCTGATTGTTATTGTCTCAAGCCACGGAGCTCAGAATGCACTTCTGATTCTTACATATTGCACCTTTATGTGTAATATTGTACATGGTCCCTTGCAAATAAAATAAATAGTGTTTTTCACGTAGCTCCATGAAAATACATGAATACATACAGGATTATCAAAAGTAGCCTGCAGTTCCACAAGGAAATAAAGTAGAAGAAGTAATGAAAAGAGCAAGGAAGGTGTGATCGGGATGAAGGAGATAGGAGATAAGATAAGATAAGATCTTTATTGATCCCGAAGGAAATTATTGTGCCAGCTTGCATAGCAATATAATAAAATAAAAAAAGAGAAATAAACAGTAATAATTAACATTGTAAATTAAAATAAAATAAAATAACAGATTTACAAATGTACAGTGAGTCTAAGTCCTAGGAGAAGTATAAAAATATAGGTGAAGACCAGCTCACCTAGTCCAGGTATGAAGGTGTTGAGGAACAAGCAGATGACCGCCAGGGGGAAGGGCATGGTGGGTATGGCAGCGCGCAGGGAGCCCTTCTTCTCCCGGACCTCCACCACCACCCCTCCGCCCGCCGCAGGGGCCCCGACCACCGGTTTGGTGCTCATCACGTCTTTACTGGCCATTTCTGTCCCCCTCTCTCTCTCTCTCTCTCTCCCTCCCTCACACACACACACACACACACACACTGACTCTCTTTGTCTCTGACTCTCTCCTTCTCTCTCTCTCTCTCTCTCTAATGTCTACTTTTACCTCTTCCTGAGATTTTGCTTGTCAAACCTGATTCGATATTATTCTATTTCACAATTTGAATCATCTAAATGTATTCCCACACGTGTTAAGATTGTAATCCAGAGAAAAGCAAACGTCCGCAAAATGTAGCGCAACTTTCTCCGATGTCATCCAAACGTGCGCTCTTCAGAAAGTCGAGCGCGTCCGATGTTTCCTCCCTGTGGTGGTGGAGGAGGAGGAGGAGGAGGAGGAGGTGGTGGTGGTGGTGGTGGAGGAGGAGGTGGTGGTAGGTAGGTAGGTAGGTAGGAGTCCGTGGGTCCAAGAAGAAGAAGTGCGTCTCCGCCAGGCTTGTACAGCTGTCCTCCTCCTCCTCCTCCTCCTCCTCAGTCTTTGGTTTCTTTAGTAATTCCCTGAATGTGTGTGTGTGTGTGTGTGTGTGTGTCTGTGTGTGTGTGTGTGAGTGAGTGGGTTGGGGGCGAGCTGGAGGAGGTGGTCTCTTTGGTGGGCTTCAGTGACCCCCTTGACAGGCTGTCAGAGACTTTCTTTTTTATTGAAGACACTTGGAATTTAGAACTTAGGAATGCAATTAAAAGAAAAAATGCAATTTCATTTCATCCTCCGAATGTTGTTTTGAAGGCCAGTGAATTAATTAAATTTCAGAGGTAATATTTTGGAGTCTCTCTCTCTCTCTCTCTCTCTCTCTCTCTCTCTCTCTCTCTTGTTGTGTGTGTGTGTGTGTGTGTGAGGTGGCCATTTCTCTCAAAGCGTCCTCAGACGTGTCCGCTCATCCAGACTCCTTATCGTCGACAGAACCGACCCATTGGGTTCTCCAAGTGGATCACTGATGTCTGCGTGCACGTCATGTGTGAAAACACTCACGCAAGTTTAATGCACAAAAAACTAATTGTGGCATCTAAAAATCCTGTTACTTGTGCTATGGCACTTAGACAACAAATATTTATATACAGTATGTGGTGCCCCCCCCCCCCCCCCCCTCAGGTCTCGGGCTGCTCCAGGCAGGTTGCAGGGGTGGCAAGCTACAGGCGGTTGCTGGAGAGCCCCACATTGGGCGCCAGTGTAGCAAGGCCTTTTTAATGGATGAAAACAGAGCAGATGCTACCTGCTGCTGGCATTCTCTGAGTGTGTGTGCTGATGGCTGGTTTTGACGTACGTGTGTGTGTGTGTGTGTGTGTGTGTGTGTGTGTGTGTGTGTGTGTGTGTGCAGCCTCACCTCGCCCCAGACTCTAACTGGGCCAGCTGAGGCTGCCCAGTTAGTCAAGTCAAGTCAAGTACTTTTATTGTAACTTCACAATTTACACGTGAGTATAAACAGTGAGTTAAAAACTTTTTGTGCAAAACGCCCGACAGCCGACAGTAATTATAAAGAATACAAAATAGGGTGAAACTACAAAATAGAAAATAAAACTATAAATAGAATTCTATATAAAATACGTAAATTAAATCTAAAATGAAATGGAATGTACAGTAAAATATCCATACACACACTCTCCACAGAGTGTTAATGGAGTGGATGTTACTGTGTTAGTGAGCTAGAATAGTCCCAGTCCATTAATGTGGGACTTTGACAAAGGTACTAGGACCTCAATGTATTTGTACCAATAACAAAGAAAGAAAAGTAAATAACATGAGCGCCCTCTGCTGGCCGATGGAGAGCGGTGCGACCTGTCAAGCACTGTGTCGATGTGGTCACTGTTATTTCTGTCTATAAAAGACAACAGATCCGAGCAGTTGGAAATGTTTTTCTTCCTGTTGAGATAACAATGGCGAGGTTGGCATTGAATGACACTCAATGACGTCCATCACACAGACTCTTAGTTCCCATGCTTCTACACTGAATGCAGTACTAGATGAAAACTTGATTGGCAAAAGAAGGCAATAGAGACCATATTTAAATATGGACAATACTACCCGATGAAGATGTTTCTAGTAGTAGTGCCACCATTGCTGGTTTCAAATATATATTTTCAAGGGACAGGATGTCGACCAGATTAACCAGAAAGACTACACATGCATGCACACACACACACACACACACACACACACACACACACACACACACACACACACACACACACACACACACACACACACAATGGTATCAGCTAGGCCTAAGTACACTGCGGATAAGCACAAGATATTTCCTCATTCCTTAAATCGAGACATGTCAAGAACCAAGTGATTGATCACTTGCAGTAATCACCACCTAAACACACTGCAACAACAGTGCAGTGTGAGTGCAATTGTTCATACATAAATCATAACTCTATAATCTATTCCGTATGGTTTCTGAACAAGTTACGATAAGTAGGGCATGGGTAATCCTGTCAGGAATTGCACCTGAGTGGTGTCTTATCCTTATCCTATTTCTTTAGGTTCTGTTGTGCTTGCACATGTATATTTGTTGTGTTTATAAGGTCATGGCCTTCTGTTTGTATAATCGAATCCATGCATCGTTGGCTCTCCCAGTACTTCCTCATTTGTGTCGATCCCTATCATGCGTTCTTCAGTCACGCGTCAAGTGGTCATTCTGTTGAGTCTCTTAGTTTGCTTCACTTGTCTGTTTTGGACTATGTTTTTGTCTGCTCGATGTTTTTGAGGACTGTTTGCCTGGCTGTTTAATTACATCTTGTGTTTGAATTCTGACTGGATCTGGTCATCCTTGAATAAACTCTTTTTTGAGCTAACTCTGCGAGTGAGTCCTTACCCCTGACAAACCGTAACCTGACAAATCCCAAGTCAGGTGCTAAAGTTAAACTCTGGAATAAAACTCTACCAATATATTATACAATCTTACAGTGAAGTGTTAGGCCTATGCATGCACTTTTGTAATATAATAGAATTAAATCGTGCATCCCCTCATATTTTTGATGAGGGGGGGATTCTGCATTTCCCACATCACCGGACTAACAGAAAACTATCTGGTCATAAGCTGTGTGTGTGTGTGTGTGTCAGAACCTACGCTCTGACTCACTGCATGCACATGGAGGGCTCAATTATCAGAGAGGTGTGAGTTGACTCCAGAAGCCACCACACACTGACCAGCCCTGTGACCACCCCCCCCCAAACTCACAACAACCCATCCAGACAGCCCCTCTATCTCGCCATCATGCTATTTGCGCATTGCCCCTTACATCCCCCGTCTCCCCCCAACCTCCCCCCCCCCACACCCCCCCAACGACAACCATAACAACCCTACTTCCACACACACTAATCTACAATCTGTATCACAACTGGCATACACCACAACATACCACACACACACACAACACCACACACACACACACACACACCACCCTCCCCCCCCCACACACACAGACACACACACACATACACCACACACACACACACACACACACACACACACACCACACACACACACACACACACACACTCCAAATAAATACACACGTATTCTAGTTGCGCTTATCCAGCAAGAGCACTTACACCACCGGCTATACTAGACTGCCAGCTCACAGACGCAGCCTCCTCGAGGATTGTTCGCCATAGAGAGGCATAGACACCTACTCACATTCACGAGCTCACCCTGAGTTGAGAAGCCGGTCGAAAGGACATGTCACGCAGCACTCGACCTGTCGAGGAAACGTCGACCACTCACCCAAAACCAAAAGTAAATGACTAATGAATATGTGTGCTGATCTGTGAGTCACAGAAACACTGAGCGTGCAACATCTGTATATAGCTCACGTTAGCATGTGCCAATATGGTATGTACAGTATGTATGGATGTGTGTGTGTAGGAATCAGGAAGTTGTGCATAAAGGTGGAAACACACACATGCACACACACACACACAGATGCACGCAGTGTTTGTGACTCACAGTCACACACATATCATATCATTACTTTTTTTTTATGCGACATCCTCACAGGTCAGGGCCTGACATTCCTCAGACCGCTTCTCAACGTCGTTATCCCAGTGAGCGGGAACACCTCGAGGAGGCCGTCTGACTGAGCAGATCACCGTGGGAAGCTGCTGCACAACCACTAGATAGTACAGTATTAAAGTATAGTGCAGTGCAGTCGAACACAAAAACCCCCACCACATAGAGCACATATAGTATGAGTATGTCAACGCCTGTACACCTCCGCACTTCTGACTGAGCTCATAAACTGAATAAGACTAATATACCATGCCACATTCTAGATGTCGATTACAATGTAAAGTGTGTGGTCGCCTAGCAGTATGCGAGGGGGGGGGGGGGGGGGGGGGGTGGTCACAGGGCTGGTCAGTGTGTGGTGGCTTCTGGAGTCAACTCACACCTCTCTGATAATTGAGCCCTCCATGTGCATGCAGTGAGTCAGAGCGTAGGTTCTGACACACACACACACACACAGCTTATGACCAGATAGTTTTCTGTTAGTCCGGTGATGTGGGAAATGCAGAATCCCCCCCTCATCAAAAATATGAGGGGATGCACGATTTAATTCTATTATATTACAAAAGTGCATGCATAGGCCTAACACTTCACTGTAAGATTGTATAATATATTGGTAGAGTTTTATTCCAGAGTTTAACTTTAGCACCTGACTTGGGATTTGTCAGGTTACGGTTTGTCAGGGGTAAGGACTCACTCGCAGAGTTAGCTCAAAAAAGAGTTTATTCAAGGATGACCAGATCCAGTCAGAATTCAAACACAAGATGTAATTAAACAGCCAGGCAAACAGTCCTCAAAAACATCGAGCAGACAAAAACATAGTCCAAAACAGACAAGTGAAGCAAACTAAGAGACTCAACAGAATGACCACTTGACGCGTGACTGAAGAACGCATGATAGGGATCGACACAAATGAGGAAGTACTGGGAGAGCCAACGATGCATGGATTCGATTATACAAACAGAAGGCCATGACCTTATAAACACAACAAATATACATGTGCAAGCACAACAGAACCTAAAGAAATAGGATAAGGATAAGACACCACTCAGGTGCAATTCCTGACAGGATTACCCATGCCCTACTTATCGTAACTTGTTCAGAAACCATACGGAATAGATTATAGAGTTATGATTTATGTATGAACAATTGCACTCACACTGCACTGTTGTTGCAGTGTGTTTAGGTGGTGATTACTGCAAGTGATCAATCACTTGGTTCTTGACATGTCTCGATTTAAGGAATGAGGAAATATCTTGTGCTTATCCGCAGTGTACTTAGGCCTAGCTGATACCATTGTGTGTGTGTGTGTGTGTGTGTGTGTGTGTGCGTGTGTGTGTGTGTGTGTGTGTGTGTGTGTGTGTGTGTGTGTGTGTGGCTGTGCATGTGCATGTGTGTGTGTCGTGTGCATGTGTGTGTGCGTATCTGTGCGTCTTTACATATGAGCATATAAGTGTGCAGTATTATGAAACATCTTCATCGGGTAGTATTGTCCATATTTAAATATGGTCTCTATTGCCTTCTTTTGCCAATCAAGTTTTCATCTAGTACTGCATTCAGTGTAGAAGCATGGGAACTAAGAGTCTGTGTGATGGACGTCATTGAGTGTCATTCAATGCCAACCTCGCCATTGTTATCTCAACAGGAAGAAAAACATTTCCAACTGCTCGGATCTGTTGTCTTTTATAGACAGAAATAACAGTGACCACATCGACACAGTGCTTGACAGGTCGCACCGCTCTCCATCGGCCAGCAGAGGGCGCTCATGTTATTTACTTTTCTTTCTTTGTTATTGGTACAAATACATTGAGGTCCTAGTACCTTTGTCAAAGTCCCACATTAATGGACTGGGACTATTCTAGCTCACTAACACAGTAACATCCACTCCATTAACACTCTGTGGAGAGTGTGTGTATGGATATTTTACTGTACATTCCATTTCATTTTAATTCCATTTCATTTTAGATTTAATTTACGTATTTTATATAGAATTCTATTTATAGTTTTATTTTCTATTTTGTAGTTTCACCCTATTTTGTATTCTTTATAATTACTGTCGGCTGTCGGGCGTTTTGCACAAAAAGTTTTTAACTCACTGTTTATACTCACGTGTAAATTGTGAAGTTACAATAAAAAGTACTTGACTTGTTTATACTCACGTGTAAATTGTGAAGTTACAATAAAAGTACTTGACTTGACTTGACTAACTGGGCAGCCTCAGCTGGCCCAGTTAGAGTCTGGGGCGAGGTGAGGCTGCAACACACACACACACACACACACACACACACACACACACACACGTACGTCAAAACCAGCCATCAGCACACACACTCAGAGAATGCCAGCAGCAGGTAGCATCTGCTCTGTTTTCATCCATTAAAAAGGCCTTGCTACACTGGCGCCCAATGTGGGGCTCTCCAGCAACCGCCTGTAGCTTGCCACCCCTGCAACCTGCCTGGAGCAGCCCGAGACCTGAGGGGGGGGGGGGGGGGCACCACATACTGTATATAAATATTTGTTGTCTAAGTGCCATAGCACAAGTAACAGGATTTTTAGATGCCACAATTAGTTTTTTGTGCATTAAACTTGCGTGAGTGTTTTCACACATGACGTGCACGCAGACATCAGTGATCCACTTGGAGAACCCAATGGGTCGGTTCTGTCGACGATAAGGAGTCTGGATGAGCGGACACGTCTGAGGACGCTTTGAGAGAAATGGCCACCTCACACACACACACACACACACACACACACACACAATTTCTCGTACACTATATGAAATCAATGAAACGTACAGGGAGTGCATTAACACGTTGACCTTGCAGAACCTCAACGAGGCCCTGAGACCTAAACAATATCGATAAATGATCGCTAGCTAGGAGCCCGTGGAAAGAGGCTGAGATGAGAGCCAAGAGGACACTGTTTTCTCTCTACGTGGGGGCGGGGTGTGCAGCCACTCAGCATGTGGGCTTCACACAACGCACTTGTTAGATGAAGGGAATGGCAGAGAGAGAGAGAGTGACAGAAGAGAGAGAGAGAGAGAGAGAGAGAGAGAGAGAGAGAGAGAGAGAGAGAGAGAGAGAGAGAGAGAGAGAGAGAGAGAGAGAGAGAGAGAGAGAAGAGGATAAAAGAGAGAGAAGGGAATGGCAGAGAGAGAGAGAGTGACAGAGAGAGAGAGAGAGAGAGAGAGAGAGAGAGAGAGAGAGAGAGAGAGAGGGAGAGAGAGAGAGAGAGAGAGAGAGAGATAAAGATGTGATAGCATATGTGTGAGACAGCGGTCGACGGAGTCACGAACGGTACCACAATGAAGTAAGGATCCTTTTAATAGTTACAGAGTGTGACCGCATGTGTCGACACGTACACATCTCTCTCTCTCTCTCTCTCTCTCTCTCTCTCTCTCTCTCTCACTCTCTATCTCTCTCTCTCTCTCTCTCCACTCACACTCACCACACGCACACACACACACAACACACACACACACACACACACACACACACACACACACACACACACACACAATCGTAATCACATGGGCCATAGACACAACATCTCCACCACCCCCCTCCGCCCGCCGCAGGGGCCCCGACCACCGGTTTGGTGCTCTCTCTCCCGTCTCTCTGCTCTCTTCCCCCTCTCTCTCTCTCTCTCTCTCCCTCCCTCACACACACACACACACACACACACTGACTCTCTTTGTCTCTGACTCTCTCCTTCTCTCTCTCTCTCTCTCTCTCTAATGTCTACTTTTACCTCTTCCTGAGATTTTGCTTGTCAAACCTGATTCGATATTATTCTATTTCACAATTTGAATCATCTAAATGTATTCCCACACGTGTTAAGATTGTAATCCAGAGAAAAGCAAACGTCCGCAAAATGTAGCGCAACTTTCTCCGATGTCATCCAAACGTGCGCTCTTCAGAAAGTCGAGCGCGTCCGATGTTTCCTCCCTGTGGTGGTGGAGGAGGAGGAGGTGGAGGAGGAGGTGGAGGTGGTGGTGGAGGTGGTGGTGGTGGTGGTGGAGGAGGAGGAGGTGGTGGTAGGTAGGTAGGTAGGTAGGAGTCCGTGGTCCAAGAAGAAGAAGTGCGTCTCCGCCAGGCTTGTACAGCTGTCCTCCTCCTCCTCCTCCTCCTCCTCAGTCTTTGGTTCTCTAGTTAGTAATTTCCCTGAGAGGTGTGTGTGTGTGTGTGTGCGGTGTGTGTGGTTGTGTGTCGTGTGTGTGAGTGGACGTGGGTTGGGGGCGAGCTGGAGGAGGTGGTCTCTTTGGTGGGCTTCAGTGACCCCCTTGACAGGCTGTCAGAGACTTTCTTTTTTATTGAAGACACTTGGAATTTAGAACTTAGGAATGCAATTAAAAGAAAAAATGCAATTTCATTTCATCCTCCGAATGTTGTTTTGAAGGCCAGTGAATTAATTAAATTTCAGAGGTAATATTTTGGAGTCTCTCTCTCTCTCTCTCTCTCTCTCTCTCTCTCTCTCTCTCTCTCTCTCCTCTCTCTGCCATGGATGTGTGACCCTCTGTGTTTATGCGCCCCACCCCCCCCCCCCTTACTCAACCCCATCCCTCTCAGTTGCCGTTTATTTAAAGGTGCAGTACACACACAAACAAATCTGTTTTCCACTGTTGGGAGTTTTTATTTTACATACAGTACATGTATTTTTCAACAGGGTGGACTTTTGCGAATTAGGGTGGGCCACTATTTTTTACATGTATTTTTTTTTTGATTCCGATATAGGCAGTACAGCAATTGTCCCAAAATTAAACAACACGTGATTTCATCACAGATCAGACGATTAATGGCAAACAATAATAGGCTACATTGATAAATAGATGATACTTTATTCATCCCCGGGGGGATTTAAGGCACAACATGCATGCATGTGATTTTAAAATTGAACATAAAGACTTGTCAAATAGCTCAGTCAAGACCATGGAGAAGAGAACCATATAAAGTAGCCTGGGCTAAATATGAACAAGAACACGTACGCCAGGCTAAGGTTGGAGGCGATTGCGAGCGCTTTGTAAACATGGAACAAAAAAACCAGACAGCCTGAACCCAAAACATTGATTCTGAAGGTAACATAACAGAACAACTTCTGACCAAGAAGGCTATTGACTTCACGACAAGGACTGGAGGTGGCTGTGGAGGACGAGGTTGAAGGCATTGGTCCTTTCTGTAGTGGTCAAATCTAATCTTGGTTTCTTAAAAAATTACGCCAACGACGTTTGTTTTGACATATTTGTAGCAGTTAATAGCGCAGCTAACAGCTAGCAAGTGAGTTAAAAACTTTTTGTGCAAAACGCCCGACAGCCGACAGTAATTATAAAGAATACAAAATAGAGTAAAACTACAAAATAGAAAATAGAACTATAAATAGAATTCTATATAAAATACGTAAATTAAATCTAAAATGAAATGGAATATACAGTAAAATATCCATACACATACTCTCCACAGAGTGTTTAATGGAGTGGATGTTACTGTGTTAGTGAGCTAGAATAGTCCCAGTCCATTAATGTGGACTTTGAACAAAGTACTAGGACCTCAATGTATTTGTACCAATAACAAAGAAAGAAAAGTAAATAACATGAGCGCCCTCTGCTGCCGATGGAGAGCGGTGCGACCTGTCAAGCACACTGTGTCGATGTGGTCACTGTTTTTCTGTCTATAAAAGACAAACAGATCCGAGCAGTTGGAAATGTTTTTCTTCCTGTTGAGATAACAATGGCATTGGCATTGAATGACACTCAATGAACGTCCATCACACAGACTCTTAGTTCCCATGCTTTCTACACTGAATTGCAGTACTAGATGAAAACTTGATTGGCAAAGAAGGCAATAGAGACCATATTTAAATATGGACAATACTAACCCGATGAAGATGTTTCTAGTAGTAGTGCCACCATTGCTGGTTTCAAATATATATTTTCAAGGGACAGGATGTCGACCAGATTAACCAGAAAGACTACACATGCATGCACACACACACACACACACACACACACACCACACACACACACACACACACATATGGTATCAGCTAGGCCTAAGTACACTGCGGATAAGCACAAGATATTTCCTCATTTCCTTAAATCGAGACATGTCAAGAACCAAGTGATTGATCACTTGCAGTAATCACCACCTAAACACACTGCAACAACAGTGCAGTGTGAGTGGCAATTGTTCATACATAAATCATAACTCTATAATCTATTCCCGTATGGTTTCTGAACAAGTTACGATAAGTAGGGCATGGGTAATCCTGTCAGGAATTGCACCTGAGTGGTGTCTTATCCTTATCCTATTTCTTTAGGTTCTGTTGTGCTTGCACATGTATATTTGTTGTGTTTATAAGGTCATGGCCTTCTGTTTGTATAATCGAATCCATGCATCGTTGGCTCTGCCAGTACTTCCTCATTTGTGTCGATCCCTATCATGCGTTCTTCAGTCACGCGTCAAGTGGTCATTCTGTTGAGTCTCTTAGTTTGCTTCACTTGTCTGTTTTGGACTATGTTTTTGTCTGCTCGATGTTTTTGAGGACTGTTTGCCTGGCTGTTTAATTACATCTTGTGTTTGAATTCTGACTGGATCTGGTCATCCTTGAATAAACTCTTTTTTGAGCTAACTACTGCGAGTGAGTCCTTACCCCTGACAAACCGTAACCTGACAAATCCCAAGTCAGGTGCTAAAGTTAAACTCTGGAATAAAACTCTACCAATATATTATACAATCTTACAGTGAAGTGTTAGGCCTATGCATGCACTTTTGTAATATAATAGAATTAAATCGTGCATCCCCTCATATTTTTGATGAGGGGGGGATTCTGCATTTCCCACATCACCGGACTAACAGAAAACTATCTGGTCATAAGCTGTGTGTGTGTGTGTGTGTCAGAACCTACGCTCTGACTCACTGCATGCACATGGAGGGCTCAATTATCAGAGAGGTGTGAGTTGACTCCAGAAGCCACCACACACTGACCAGCCCTGTGACCACCCCCCCCCCCCCCCCCCCCCCATTACTGGTGGACACACACACACTTTACATTGTATCACAAATGGTCCACAAAGCATTCTACCATACCATACTATACTCGACTGCACTGCACTATACTTTAATACTGTACTATCTAGTGGTTGTGCAGCAGCTTCCCACGGTGATCTGCTCAGTCAGACGGCCTCCTCGAGGTGTTCCCGCTCACTGGGATAACGACGTTGAGAAGCGGTCTGAGGAATGTCAGGCCCTGACCTGTGAGGATGTCGCATAAAAAAAAAGTAATGATATGATATGTGTGTGACTGTGAGTCACAAACACTGCGTGCATCTGTGTGTGTGTGTGTGCATGTGTGTGTTTCCACCTTTATGCACAACTTCCTGATTCCTACACACACACATCCATACATACTGTACATACACCCCCCCCTCCACCCCCGCCCGATGACAGCTCGGCCAGATTGATAACCGTTTTTAAAAATATTAATCCTTTTTTTGGCCAAAAACTCAGAGAGGAAATCTTTATCTTTATCTGTATCCATCCCCAGAGGAAGGTCCATCAACACTGGGTGGGACAGACAGGGGGGGTCAAGGTGGGGCAGACAGGAAGTGGCCAACAAGAGCAGAACTTCCTGGTGACGAGGGATGTTTACAGCTGCCATCTTTAGTCCCATTTCATCACCAAGTCCCGTCAGTTTGGCAGGAAATGAATACCATCCGTCTGGTTCCATATCTGTACATGCATTGTTTATTTTATATATATATATATATATATGTATTGTGTCTGTGTGTGTTTCAAGTTTCAAGTTTCAAGTATTTTATTGTCACTTCACAATTTACACGTGAGTGAAAAACTGTTTGTGCAAAACGCCCGACAGCCGACAGTAATTATAAAAGAATACAAAATAGAAATAGAACTACAAAATAGAAGTAGGACTAGCAAAATAGAATAGAACTATAAATATAAATTCTGTGTAAAATAAGAATAAAATAAAATGAAATGGAATATACAACAAAATATCCAGGTGAGCAGTACACATATAAATCAATGTACTAAAATATACATTGTTATATGCTGACAGAATGTCACAGAATACCTTCTCAGACAGTCAACACAACACTAGCACCAGCAATTGGCACCAGGACTAGCACTAACACCAGTACTAGCACCAGCACTAGCAGTAACACTAGCACCAGGACCAGCACTAGCAGTAACACTACACCAGCACCAGCAGTAACACTAGCACTTAACACAGGGGTGTCAAACATGCGGCCCGGGGGCCAGGTGCGGCCCACCAGCTGATCCAATCCGGCCCGGGAGGCTATTTCATAAAATGGATTGGACGGTTGGATGGATTCATCTTTCTGGTTGATTTCTTCACTTTATTCATAATCACACAAAAAATGGGTGTAGCTCTTACGAATAACCACTAAGCTGCACGAGTTGTAAGAGTTTCATATGTGTTTTCATGGTGTTTTGTTTGTCCGGCCCCCGTTTGGTCTGTTCCGGCCCTCAACCTCAACTGAGTTTGACACCCCTGACTTAACACTACCAGGACTAGCACTAGCAGTAACACTTAGCACTAGCTACCAGCCCTAGCTCCAGCAGTAACAACTTATCACCAGGACTAGCACTAGCAGTAACACTTAGCACTGCTACCAGCAGTAACACTTAGCACTAGCATTTAGACATTGATGCCGAACTTGTTCAGCAGCCTGATGGCCTGACTGTGGAAGCTGTCTCTGAGTCTGCTCGTGTGGCACTTGATACTGCGGCATCGCCTGCCTGACGGTAGAAGTGTGTGTATATATATATATACACAGTATATCTACAGTATATGCAGTATATATACGTTATATATGGTTGTATTTAGGTAACAATAACGACCAAAAACCAAAAACTTGCATTAAAATTGTATTTTTATTGTGTTTCTATTTTCGTATTTCCATTATACATTTTTTTCTGATTTCTCTCGACATCACAACCATTGGGAAAATGTTCAGAATTAGTGTTTTTATTGTAGTCATCATGAATACAAATGAGATATTTGCTGTGCATGTTTTCGGCTTCGCTTCGCCAGACCAGCAATGAAGCCGGGTGAGAAAAGTTCCTTTCCGGTGACGGCAGACGACGGACGTTGTAACACGTTACAATACTTTGAGCTATCGCCAGCACATCGGTAACACTTAAGACTTGTTAGCAAACAAACGATACACCTGTTATACGCCTAACGACAGCAATGCACGCGGTCGACGAGTTACATACACTTCATTCGCCGTAGGTTCGCGCGAAATGTTTGCACTCGGAGACTCCCGCGCTACATCCACAACATGCTCACCAACCATCATCACACAATCAACACACAATACTATGATATGCAATCCTATTGGAGTATCCCGACGGAAGATATAGCACTTTTGTTCTCACGTTCAATGTCCTTGTTACTTTTTTTTTACCATAAAAACTTAAGTCAGTCGCCGCTTCAGAGGCCGAAAACGTGACGATCAGTCAACACTGCAACGATACGATATAACAGTGAAATCCACGACTTTTTTAATGAACACGGTGGCTATTGTTGAACATCATGACCGACAGACCATCCATTAAACACATCTTTCTCATTTTACTCAGATGCCGCTGAAAAAAAACAAACACTTTCTTTGCATTCTCCTTTTGTCGACCAAAACCCACACCTAAATATCGTAATATCAAATACCCATATTGGCATGTGGGTCTCCCCACAGCCCCTCATACATTTCATACCATTCCCCTCTCCCGCTATATCCATATAAAGTGTCAGTTAACAGTGAACCATGGTATTATAATAATGGACTGTACCTATACACAGTCTTGTAAAATAAAACGTAAGGATAATTCTCATATAAAACCGAGCTAAATAATAGATTTCCGTATTGTTCCTAAATCACAAAGCTTTTCCCTTGTGGTCTTCCAAGAAAAGCTTCAAATTATTGAACACATGTTTTTTTTTATATCTCGCCCAGACTTACTGTTGACTACCGTTGACTTATAGACCTGTAGGTGGCACGGTCGCAATGCTAACATTACCAATTCCACTAGTTCTCCGAAATGAATCCCTGAACTTCATCTGAAAGAGCAACACCGCGTGACTGCAAATATTCTGTATCCTGGTTCATATCAAGTCATTCAAGTTTTTATTGGAAGTAGACACTTTTCACAGTGGTGCCACCTATGTTTATATTCAACAGAGACACCTCCATGAGAAGAGTCCATTAGATGCTTACTTGCTGTTGGCCCCCAACACAGAGAATGTCATCTTCTCTTGCCTTTCCTCTAATGCCATCACTTTTATGTTTACATGCTCGAGTGTTTCTTCAGCGTCAGCATCGTTGTTTGTCGGTGGATTAAACCGAGCCGTTTAAAGTTTAGAGTTACGCTATACTCCCCTCAACTGTGATGTAGTGGAAGCTATCACTCTTGCCGCTGTTTCAAAATGCATTTCAAAATATTAGCATTAGCATTTGAAGTTAGAGTATTTGTTGAGTTTTTGCACGTTGCTTTTTGCCCAAGCTCGCAGCCGTGTGAGAGTACATCATTGACCATTGATTCCCCTTGAAAAGCAAGGAAAAACGGGTTTGAGGTGCAACAAAAAAGCACGAGAGAGGAAGAGATGTTGACGTTGGGTTGTTGTTGTTTTTAGGGTGGTGGAGCGTCTTCAGTGGGAAGGTTCCTCCCAAGCAAGGTTCCGGTAGTTTCCTCATGGGGAGCATGTGCTTCATTGCAGCATTGGCAAAAGTAATCAAAACAATGCATCTGATCTTTCCAATGCATTACATTTCTCATCAATGGGGTTATATATATATATATATATATATATATTTATATATATTTTATGTATATGTGTGTGTGTGTGTGTGTGTGTGGTGGGGGGGGGGTATTGGAAGCGTCTCCTACTCCACAATTTTCCTCTTGGAGGGCGGGATGAGGTGGGCGGGCAGGTCCGCGGGCAGCTCGTGTCCCTCCAGCTTCACCTTGATCAGGTGGTTGGCCAGCGCAAACTCCTCGTCGTCCAGCATGCCGTCCTTGTCGATGTCCGCCAGCTTCCAGATCTTGCCCAGCACCGTGTTGGGCAGCTTGGACTTCACCATCTCCCGCTTGGCGTTGGCGCCCGTCACCTTGCCGTTGACCGGCGACAGCGTGTAGAAGATCTCGTCGTAGGCGGGCTTGTCGCGCGCCACCACCCACTCGGCCTCGTCGATGCCCTCGCCGGCGCCCTCGCCGTAGCCGTGGCCGAAGGGCCCGTTCAGCGTGCCGTCAAAGGCCCCGCCCTTCACGGTGGCGTTGGGCCGCTGGGTCTCCTCCTGGCGCACCAGCACCATGAGGCCGGCGATGTCGTTGGCCAGCATGTCGTCCACGGCCTCCAGCAGCTTGGACTTGAGCGGCTGGAACTTGGTCAGGTCCTGGGACTGCAGCTGGTCCTGGAGGACCCGGGAAGGAGGAGGAAGAAGAAGAGGAGGGGGAGGAAGAAAAGTAGAAGGAAGAGGAAGAGGAGGAGGGGGGATGAGGAGGAGGAAGAGAAGGAAGAGGAAAAGGAGAAAGGGGAGGGGGGAGGAGGAGGAGGTGGAGGAAGAGGAGGGGGGGAAACAAAAGCCAAGCAAATTCTCAGCATAGGCAGCATACAGTGACCATCATTTGATTCTAGTACTTTCATAGCACTCCATGTCACAATATGTGTAAAGGTACTAAAGGCTAAGGTGAGTTTTGTGTCTACTGTCAAGCAAAAAACACCTTTCTCGCTTTGTCTGCATACTATAAATGTTTTCCATTTTAAATGGATCTGCACAAAAAAAGCGAGTTTATTTTAGTGATTTGCTGATATCGCTATTCATTCTTTTTTTTCTTTTCTTTTTTTTACAGTCCTCTGGAACCACAACGTGCTGAAGCGATGCCAACAAGGGCCCATTCCAAGCAGCGTCCGTATCACTGAGACGTAACCGGACTCGTCAGCGCAAAATCCTGCCCGCGGTGTCTGTCTGTCCGCGGCAACCAGGTGTGAGGAGCTTGTACGTCCGTTGTAAAAAAGTCGGCATTACCTGCATCCTCTTGATATTGGGGAAGTCTCCGGGGGAGATCTGGTGCTCTCTCTCTATGCGGCCGTAAATATCCCCCAGACTCGCGATCAACTCTTTCTTCTTGTTGTCCTTCCCAAACACCGTGGGCATCTCTCGCTTCAACGAGCTTATGATGAACGCGTGAACCTGCGCAGGAACACGACGCAAACAACAAACACAGACGGCAACACAATTCATGGGACCTTAATAAGCAGACGGCATTTGTGTGAGTGTGTGTGTGTGCACGTCCGTCTTCGCTTGGTGCCGTGTTTCCTGAAAAATACAGTAGGAAGCGCAGTCTTTCCTTTAAAACAAAAAAAAAAGAATATCAACTTCCTCTCCAAACAGGAAACAGGAAATAATCCATTTGGAGTGGAGCAACCTCGAGGGGCAGCAGGATGGGTTAAATGCAGAGGACGCATTTCCACGGGCCACCCTCCCTGCATGTGTGTGTGTGTGTGTGTGTTTGGCGGCCGCCACTTCCCGCTGTGTGTTGTGTGACCAATATGTGTGGATTAATAAAGATCTTCTCCTTCTCATTTGTCAACCTCGATAAGTCAATGTTCTATGAGTTCCCTCAGGAGGAGTGGGGTGGTTGGGGGAGATGGGGGGAGATGGGGGGAGATGGGGGGGGAGTGTGTCAAGGTTAACTGCTGGGTTGGGGCGGGGATGACGGAGGGGATAAAGGCTGATGAATGAAATGGGAAACAGCATTTTCGTTTTTTCCCGCCCATCCCCATCCCCCTGAGGTTATTTACTCCAGATCAAATCGTGCGTGTTGTTCTGGGGTGTGCTTTCAGGGAGGAGGATAGCATGATGAAGATGACGATGGTGATGAGGATGATGCAACGTGATCACACCAAGTGAAGGCTAATCTGCGCCTTGGTTTTCGTTCAATACTCAAACACACAAAATCATCCATACAAAATTGTTCAGTGTTGTTTTAGAATGTATGTTTATGAGTATACTGTTTCAAAGAATAATTTTTACTGTACTTATTACGTGAGCTATCTTACTAAGCATTCCATTTTACTTTCTTGAATCTTAAAGCAATCTTGAATCTTGAATACACAACATTTAGCACGCTTTTCATAATCATAATCTTTGTTCACATGGAAAACATTTGGCTTCAAGCGTCAAACTCTAATTCTCATCTGGTCTCGCTCCACACCACACATGCTCAGACTCAACTGGCTGAACTGTTCAACTATCTGTCAGAGCATTCAGAAAAGTTTTGAGAAGACAAAACTCATAATTGCCCTGATACGACCGTAAGGAAAATCAATGGGGAAAAAAACAACAAACAAAAAAAAGTATGATTCATGAGGGAACCTGGGTTGTGAGTGCAACACAATTAAATGTGTTGTGAATGTGAATCATACACAATATCTGTAACATCAACACTCAAGTAGTCAATAAACAGTTCATAAACTTTGCATGGGTAAATACAGCAAAAGCCTGTTTCAGCGTATTCAAAAAAGCAATGTCTTTGACTTTGCAAAGTCAAAGTCATGTTTCCCCGGCGACTATGTCGACACTGAAAATCTAAGTTTTCCCTTCAAATATGCTAGCAAGTGTTTAGCTCTGTCAGTGTCTCCGCCGTTCTGTCCACATGCTGGCAGTAACGGGGGCTGACAGCAGTAGGGACACACCTACGAGGGAGGGGGACAGAAAACGCCATCTCCGCCCAATTTGTTGACAGGTTTCGCCTCAGAAAGAGAAAGTCCATGACCAATACATACCATTGAGCTCCACCAACAACCAAACAGGTTTCATGTAGCCACTAGTATTTCACGTATTCCATGTTTCTCAATTGTTGGTGCGCAAAATCGAAGCCATTAGTCATATACAAGCATGATGAAACATGGCAGAAAACCCCCCCCACTATATTTGAATTCAACTGTATACATTGGAGGGTGTTGTCATGTTGTCATGTTTTAACCCTTCCCAGAGTAGTGTGTTTGGGTGTGAGTTATTATGAGGTTTTTTAGAATGACAGAATTTCGATCATGCATGATCGAAATTCGTAACCCATAATACACCCTTAATGCTCAGCTAGCTCTCCTAACCAATTATAACCACACGCCCAACTGATCGGCCCTACGTGTAGATATGTCTGTATGTATGTACAGTATGTGCATGTGTATATGCCAGTGTGTGTAGGGTGTGTGAGTGGTTGTACCTTGGCTAGCCGCGCCCTCTTGATGAGGTCATTGAGTTTCCTGAGCGCTGCGTTCCTGGGCAGGGACTGGATGTCTTTGAACAGGTCCTGCTCCTCCGCCTCAAACAGCTTCCTGTTGTCAGGGATAAGCAGCGGGTGGGACCAGAAGGACCCGATGTAGACACGGATCACCTGCACAGAGACAACATCCATACCTACGTTGTAAATGGATTGCATTTATACAGTGCTTTTATCCAAAGCGCTTTACAGTTGCCTCACATTCACCCATTGACAGCGGTGTCAACCATGCAAGGTAACAACGAACACGTCAGGAGCAGTTAGTGTTATGTGACGTCTTGCTCAGGGACACCTCGACACTTAGCTAGGCGGAGCCCGGGGATCGAACCAGCAACCTTCCAGTTGCCAGACAAACGTTCTTACCTCCTGAGCTACTGCCGCCCACTTCGTACAGTCAATAATGGAGCAAATAGTTTGATACACGAGTCCTGACCGTACCTAACCTTTTTGTACTGATCATTGATGTTTTGTCGTACTTAGTTTTTTGTCCCTTTGTTTAATTTGTATATGAAAATGTAGCTGCCAATAAACGTCTTTTGATTTTAATTGAATTTAATTGAGAGAGAGAGGGAGAAAAAAAGAGAGTGAACGAGAGAGAGATAGAGAGAGAGAGAGAGATAGAGAGAGAGGGGAGAGGAAGATCGAGTAGAGAAAGAGAGAGGGAGAGAGAGAGAGAGAGAGAGAGAGAGAGAGAGAGAGAGAGAGGAAGAAAAAGAGGAAAAGAAAGATAGAGAGAGCGAGAGAGATAGAGGAGAGAGAGAAAGAGAGAGAGAGAGAGAGAGAGAGAGAGGAGGGAGAGAAAAAAACAACAGCAACAACAAAGAAAACAAATCAGTCAATCAAATCATTATCAATAGTCAAATTCATGGTCAACTATCATCAATAAATCGCTCATCAATGAATATGCGTCAACACATTTCACTCTGCAACTAAACTTCAAAATGGCGGTCACGCCTACCTCTGGTGTGTTCACGATTTTGCCCAGGGACCACATCAGGGCTCCATACACTCTCATCAGCTGCTGGGTCTCGATCTGGTCCGCCTTGTTCAACACCACCCTGGAGCAAAGCAGTGGCATCGGGAAACACAAACATGTGTTATGAATCCATCAATGCCACTTGGAGGCCGCTCTCGCCCAAAAGCGTCTCGCAATACCATAATGATTGATGCATGGATTTTTGTTTAGCATGGGTTCCGAAAGGCTACGAATGCTTTATTAATTTATTCATTCTTCAGTCAGACTTCTCAGAGGCTTGTTGTCCTTCATTGGTCCCCCCACCCCCCCCTGATTATGTTCCTTTGCACGGTCGCGACCAGATCTCTACCTGATCTTGTCCTCGTGGTTCTTCAGGGCCTTGATCACGTCTGAGAACTCGTCAGAGATGTCCAGCTTGTGGGCGTCGAACAGCAGTATGATCCGATCCACGCGCTCCGCGAACCACTCCAGCACCGCGGCAAAGTCGTACCCTGAGAACGGATTTTCACGCAATGTTCTCATTTTAAATCAGCCACATTTTTTTTCCACACTCTCTACAATCATCAGATACTTGTGTGAGGTCCGATCGCTAAAGACATAGTGTACTTTCAAAATGATGACAAAAATTATTCAATGATTATTCAATTGCTCCATTCACTAGTTTGGTGTGGCTGTGCATTATGGGTAATGCGGTTTTCTCTATAGGTTACTGTATGTGACTCAACACTTTTTCACTCTTACCTTCCACAGAAGACGGGATCAAAAAGTGATGATTGAATGGAGGAGTCAGTGTGTTAAAGATTGCTAGTACACAGTATTAGCAGCGGGAGTGGTAGAAGTAGTATGGTATTCAGGTTAGAGTAGGGATTCATGGCATGGTTAAGATATATGATTATGTTTACTGTCCGCAAACAAATGGGCAAAAGCTAGTAGTGAGGCCCAGTGTCCACCAGATGCGTTTTTTGAGCTGGTAGGGCTGGTAGGGCTGGTAGGGCCTATTTTCAATACAAACCCTGCGTTTACTGCTCTCAGCGCGCTCGGCAAAGACGCCCTCAGCTTTCTTTTCCCGTTCCGCTCCCACTTTTGGAACATTTGGAACAGCGATGGGCTGTTCTCTCTCGTCGGCCAATTCAAATCGAGGACGGGGCGGACCATACGATATCACTACGATAACACTGTCTGGCGGAGGAGAAACTGATACTGGCTCTCACTGCTCTGAAAATGAGGTTGTGGGCGCTGCCAACGCAAAAAAAAAAACGCATCAGGTGGACACCGAGCCTAAGCGTTGGTTATGTTATTTTAGTGTCTTTTTTGGTTTTTTGTTGAATCTCATGATCATCTGTCCGAGAATTAATTTCACAGGCTTGTAAACAGGCTTTTAATCCATACTGCATTCCTAATCATTTCTATTTACTTCTGTATTATTAGCTGATTTTAAGACACAAAAGCTACAGTAAAACCTAATTGTCGGAACACAGACCAACAGCAGAAAACACAAAGTTGAACATTACATTGTGTTTGTATTTGTTTGTAAGTGCGAGTTTTATCAGAATTATTCTCATATATTATTACAAGCCTTTGTTGCTTTGTTCCTGTGGCCTATGGCCTACGTGTCTGCTTCATATCAACTACTTTAAAATCAAAATCCATATGGACAATGAAACAGCAATATATTTAATCAAATATATTGATTAAATATGATATATAGTTAAATAATATGTGTCATTTTTATTTCTTTTGAATCTTGACTTGGCCATCCATCGTCTTTCTAAACTGTTTAACTTACATCTGAAACAAAAAATAGACTTTTATTTTAAATCCTATTGTTAATATCTATACCCAAGGTCTGAACTGTGTCTGACAGCAGCAATGTGTGATGGACAGCAACCTGTCATGGGTATAAACAGCATATTGGTCATCTGTTTGTGCTGTCTGTGCAAGAGACCTATTGCCATATTGAGACAAAAACACCACATCTTGGGGAAAGCTTCAAAGCGTTGGACTCAAATGATACCTTGATGAATTTTAGTGCATTATTTTTCAATACCACTCTCATTCTATTTGTCTTCAAGACCGTGTTAGCATGGACGTTAGAATACAACATAAACATGAGCTGGCCAACACTACGAACACTCAAAGACAACTCACACGTTGTTTGGTGAAGAAAAAAATGACCAAAATTCTATAAACCAAGTTATCATCTTTTTTTTTTTGGGGGGGGGGGGGGGGAGCAGTTTTGACGCACACATCTACGATACCTCCGTAACGACATCTACGTAGCCTGCTATAGCATGAAAGCTCCTCTGTCACATCTGGATGTAAACATACAATGGATGCATGGCTGTTAAAATTAAGAAAATAAAACGGATGAATAACACAAAAACACAAATCGTGCACAACCAATGAGACAAAGATGAAACAATGGATTGCTATGCACGCACACAAGAAAATACACACACACACGTGCAGACAGACACACACACACACACACACACACACTCACAGAGACACACGCACACACACACACACACACACACACACACACACACACACACACACACACACACACACACACACAACACAGCTGTGCTGAGTCAGAGGCAAAATTGCGTTTGATTTCCAAATGGACGATGATTAAGGTCAGACACCCTCCTCCACATTTTTGGCAAAACTGAAGGTTGTGTTCACCCTCATGTCCACATACAGTATTAACACTCTTGTATATATACTGTATATTATACTCTTGCATATATATATATATATTAGAGATGGTGTGCTTGGGTGTAATGTGCGTAATATGTGTATACAATGTGTATTGCGTACCGGGCGATTGATGAGAAATTGTATGTCATGTGGTTTATCTGTGTATCTGTATGTCATTGTCATCTATGTTTCTGTGTATGTACATGCTGTCAAAATGAATTTCAATAACAATAAAGGTACAATAAAGACTATATCTATCTATCTAAATTCACACAGCACAGCGGCCCCTTGTCGTCAATCATCGCACAAGATGGAATATACTTGTTTTTATACTTTCTTTTCTCCTGTATGTCTCCACACACAAGCAGACAAACCCATGAAATAACAACAACTTATTTTAGGCCCACACACACAAACAACAACAAGAAACAGCAAGCACCGTCCGTTAGTCAATGACAAATGAGACAAATAGAACAATAACAACATTTACAAAACGTGCCCTAGCTGTCATGAAGCAGAGGGCGGAACCATCCAGAAAGCCACACATTTAGCACGGCCAGCTATAGAATCCGGTGTTCTGACACAGCCTAAGCCACAATTGTGTGAGGGAGGTATTTGTATTGTACACAGGGTGTGTAAGCTCTGCCTGGACTGCAATGGTTCCCTTTGGACAACACGCTTTCAAGTCAACGTGTGAATCCCGTGTAGAGGTTAATGTGTGCACGAGTCAGTGTGTGTACGAGTCAGTGTGTGTACAAGTCAGTGTGTGTACAAGTCAATGTGTGTACAAGTCAGTGTGTGTACAAGTCAGTGTGTGTACAAGTCAATGTGTGTACAAGTCAGTGTGTGTACAAGTCAATGTGTGTACAAGTCAGTGTGCGTACAAGTCAATGTGCGTACAAGTCAATGTGCGTACAAGTCAATGTGTGTGCAAGTCAATGTGTGTACAAGTCCGCTTTGAGAATCAATAGCTAGTACTAAGTGCTCTCGAGTGCCGTTATTAGGACATTGATGGAGACAACGGAGGGTGCTTGGCAAAACCACATACAAAACAATACACAAGATACTGTAAGAAAGTCACCACTGTGAAGGGAATCACTTATTGTGAAGGGAGTTTCTGTAGGAGTATGTGAAGTGATAATTTTAAGCCAATGTATTAGAGAGTCACCGAAGAAAAATGTTGGGTCGTGCAAAACAGAGGGAAGGGACAGTAAAATCTATCAACTACAGTATGTGGGGAAATAAATTCAGAGATAGACGACAGAAGGGACGGGGAAAGTCCGGTGAGTTACGGAAAAGAAAGACATTTGGTACCCGGTCATTTGCATAAAGCTTTTGTCCCCGTTTGTGGTCGTCATGGAAACGTCTGCGTTTCGCGTCGGGAATGCCGGCGTTCAGACAGACATATTGCACTCCTAAAGAAAGCAGTGTGGTGCCATTGAGACGACGAATCCGGCACAATTGAATACAATTAGTTTAGCTCACGGACAAAGAAACGCAGCCGTGTATAGAGTCGTATTTTCCTGCCTAATGCGACTTCTTTTTTATTTATATTTTTCCAGTTGAGTCCCATGAAGCAGTGTCTCCATGAGGAAACCCTTGTTTTGGTAATGAACGTGCAAACAGCCCTCATTAGCTCAGTCTAAATTAATTAATTAAGGTTTGTATTATTTGGGCATTCAACAATACAGCAACGTCCCACTCATGAGTCAATTAAAAATGAGTGAAGACTGAAGATGCGTTTCTTCGCAATACCCAATGTTACGTACACATAACTAGGTGTGTAAGAGAGAGAGAGAGAGAGTGTGTGTGTGTGTGTGTGTGTGTGTGTGTGTGTGTGTGTGTGTTGGTCTGGCAAAGTTAGTTTTTTCCACTACTACTTCCTGGTGTCTGAAAGGAATGGAGCATGTTGCTATTGATAGCGCGCCGCGCACACACACACACAGACACTCACACACACACACACACACACACACACACTCCCACAGGCACACACACACACACACACACACACACACACACACACACACACACACACACACACACACACACACACACACACAAAATGCTGACACTGCAGATCACAGTGATTACAGGGTGGTAAAATGTATGCTGATACAGAGACCAATACAGGAAGGGAGAATGTGTGTGTGTGTGTGTGTGTGTGTGTGTGTGTGTGTGTGTGTGTGTGTGTGTGTGTGTGTGTGTGTGTGTGTGTGTGTGTGTTTGTGTGTGTGTGTGTGTTTTACCTCGACTGATTCTCTGCTTTTCGCCTGACAGAATCCCGGGAGTGTCAATCACACTGATGCTCTCCAGCACTGGATTAGGCAGCTGGGCACACACAAACCTAGAGTCACATGCACACACACACACACACACACGTACACACACACACAGACACACACACACAGACACACACACACACACAGACACACACACACACAACCACACACAGAGGAATAGAGATTCATTTAATGATTCATGATTTCATTCATCATCAAGTGTGCAGAGGACAGTGAAACGGTATAGAGGGAGGATGGAGGGAGGATGGAGGGAGGAAAGGAAACAGACATGAGGAAGACAACATGAGAACAGACGGAGAGGATGGACGAAGGACAGAGGAAGAGTTTTTACGACTGCAGTGGCTATGTGGCTCATCTGCCCGCCCGCCACCCCCCAACACACACACACACACACACACACACACACACACACACACACACACACACACACACACACACACACACACACACACACACACACACACACACACACACACACACACACACACACACACACACCACACACCAGTCTTTATTTTCCTACTTTCGCTCTCCAGCTGCAACAATACAGCACTATGAGCAGTCCCACAAGTATCACTCTGTGTGTGTGTGTGTGTGTGTGTGTGTGTGTGTGTGTGTGTGTGTGTGTGTGTGAACTGTTATGGTGGGCCGCTCCACTGGGGAGACAAGGTCACACACACATTTTAGCAGTTTCTCTTCGCCCCGGAAGAGGTGGACGACTGACCTGCTCTAACACACACACACACACACTCACACACACACACACACACACACACACACACACACACACACACACACACACACACACACACACACACACACACACACACACACACACATACACACCACTAACGCCATCACTGACACCGCACTGACACAAAAGAAATGGAAACATGCACACCCATAACTTATGCCATGACTGACCCATACTGACCTCTATACTAACACACACACACACACACACACACACACACACACACACACACACACACACACACACACACACACACACACACACACACACACACACACACACACACACACACACACACACACACACACACACACACACACAGGGCCATTACTAGAGGCCAGCCAGCCTAGCCAGAGAGCATGAGGAAAATTCAATCAAGCTGGAATGTAGCGCTCTGGTGCCGATTCTCTCTCGCTCTCTCTCTATCTATCCCTCTCTCTCTCTCTCTTTCTCTCTCTTTCCCTCCCTCTCTCTTTCTCTCTCTCCAACACTCAGTCTTGTCTTCTTTACTATTCCCCATCCCCCAATGTAGTCTCTCTCTCTCTCTCTCTCTCTCTCTCTCTCTCTCTCTCTCTCTCTCTCTCTCGCCTTTTATATTTTATATTTCTCATGCCTGCTGCTCTTTTTACTGTCAATTCTGTAAATATTGGAAACATTCAGATATTCTGATCCCTCCACTAAGCACTTTTCATTTCACTGTATATCCTGTATGTGTGTGTGACTAATAAACATCTTGAATCTTGTACACCTGTGTCCTCCTTGTTACTGCTATCATGGCATATTTCAGGTCGGTGAAATATATGGTGTCGGTCTGCCATATCGTATGTCTACAGCCGTGGTCCGTCACTGTGGACTGTACCTATTGAGGAAGGCGTTGCCAAACGCATTGAGCTTGCGGAAGGGCTTCTTGGGGTCCACCACCAGGGCGTTGCCGGGGATCACGCCCTCGGTGTCCCCGTGCATCACGGCGATGAAGGAGTCCGTGGTGGGCTCGGGTCCGATCCTCATGCCGGGGAAGTCCTGCTCCAGGAGGTATCTGTAGGCCCGGGAACGAGAGAGAGACACACACACACGTGTGTTAGTCACAAGAAAGAGTGCAGAGCATTCATCACCTGGGAGTTGATTAAATTGTAAATGGATTGCATTTATATTTCACTTTTTCCAAAGTGCTTTACAGTATTGCCTCACATTCACCCATTCATACAACGGCGGACGGTGTCATCTATGCTAGGCAACAGCCAGCTGGTCAGGAAGAGTTAGGGTTAGGTGGCGTCTTGCTCAGGGACACCTCGACACCAGCAACCTTCCAGTTGCCAGACAACCGCTCTGACCTCCTGAGCTTCAGCTACTGATTAGTGGAGGAGCTATCTGCTTGGGTGAAAACAAGGGCTGAAAGGAAAACGTTGCCTACTATCAACCTTATCTCTATCTCTCCGCCATAGGGGGGATATAGCGAGAAAAACACCTGCAGTTGTTTGCAGCAAAGCTCCCCTTCAAGTACTGCTCTAGTTTGAAGAACTTTCATTGCAAAATTCTACATACAAAATACAAGAATACAAGAATTTCCTTCGGGATCAATAAAGTTCTATCTTATTTTATCTTACAAGTATACTCATTTACTTTAAATGGCAAAAGTGAAATAATGTTTCAAGCTCCCGTAAACTTAAATCTCAGATTTTCGTTTACATCTTTATGTTTTAAATGTGCGTATAATAAGAATGAAAGTGAGAGAGCATCCTTCACACGTTGATATTTCCCTCAAAGAATGCCTCAGTAGTTCATTCAGATCATTACCATCCGCATCACTACAATAGTTTTACCTCCACCACTGCGGGCCGTAATAGAATCACGTTGCCGCTGTGTTCACTTGTCTCCTACAGGCATGTAGCTATTCAAACATACATATAAAACAACGTGAAAACATATTTGAACACGCGTCTGTTTAGTGTTGCAGTCGTGCTTGGTGCAGATAACCCAATCGTTGCCGGGGACCTCGGTGTCCCCGTGCATCACGGCGATGAAGGAGTCCGTGGTGGGCTCGGGTCCGATCCTCATGCCGGGGAAGTCCTGCTCCAGGAGGTATCTGTAGGCCCGGGAACGAGAGAGAGACACACACACACACGTGTGTTAGTCACAAGAAAGAGTGCAGAGCATTCATCACCTGGGAGTTGATAATTGTAAATGGATTGCATTTATATTTCACTTTTTGCCAAAGTGCTTACAGTATTGCCTCACATTCACCCATTCATACAACGGCGGCGGTGTCATCTATGCTAGGCAACAGCCAGCTGTGTCAGGAAGAGTTAGGGTTAGGTGGCGTCTTGCTCAGGGACACCCTCGACACCAGCAACCTTACCGAGTTGCCAGACAACCGCTCTGACCTCCTGAGCTTCAGCTACAGGTGCTGGAGCATTAGTGGAGGAGCTATCTGCTTGGGTTGAAAACAAAGGGGCTGAAAGGAAAACGTTGCCTACTATCAACCTTATCTCTATCTCTCCGCCATAGGGGGGATATAGCGAGAAAAACACCTGCAGTTGTTTGCAGCAAAGCTCCCCTTCAAGTACTGCTCTAGTTTGAAGAACTTTCATTGCAAAATTCTACATACAAAATACAAGAATACAAGAATTTCCTTCGGGATCAATAAAGTTCTATCTTATTTTATCCTTACAAGTATACTCATTTACTTTAAATGGCAAAAGTGAAATAATGTTTCAAGCTCCCGTAAACTTAAATCTCGGATTTTCGTTTACATCTTTATGTTTTAAATGTGCGTATAATAGAATGAAGTGAGAGAGCATCCTTCACACGTTGATATTTCCCTCAAGAATGCCTCAGTAGTTCATTCAGATCATTACCATCCGCATCACTACAATAGTTTTACCTCCACCACTGGCGGGCCGTAATAGAATCACGTTGCGCTGTGTTCACTTGTCTCCCACAGGCATGTAGCTATTCAAACATACATATAAAACAACGTGAAAACATATTTGAACACGCGTCTGTTTAGTGTTGCAGTCGTGCTTGGTGCAGATAACCCAATCCAAAGACACCCCAACACCCCAGCACATCTTTAGAATTCCAACCAGGTTAAATGTGAGCTCACTTTGGATTAGCAAGTGATTTATTAGCTGAAGAGCTAACCATAAATCCCGACAGCACGGTGTCGTGTGTGTTAAGGGAGCATTAAACTGATACAGATGGGGGGGTTGACTATCCTATATATACATAGGGTCCATAGCGGCTTGTCCTGGGAGCCAACTGTACCTGGTAGTGCTGTCTCTCTCTCGCTCTCTCTCTCTGCTTGGTTCTGAATATGTTCTTTATCCTTCGGGGGGTACATTGTGCAACACAAAGTAAGCATAGTTCCAGGCCTCCATGTATGTATGTATGGATGTATGTATGTGTGTGTGTGAAAGAGAGAGAGTGAAGATATTTGACCTATTCAAGTTGTGTCTACGTCAGCCTTTTCTCAAGATTTATGAACATTCCCATTAATTAAGGCGGTGTTTGAGTAAAAGAAAACCTGTGTTATGATATCAAAGCCCTGTGATGATGTAATTTTTAGCAAGGGTGGGGGGGGGGGGGGAGATCAATAAATGCTGCACGGAAGAAAACAATCCCAAAATAAAGCTTTTTGATCTGCAATAGATGAGGTCCCGTTACGAGAACTGTCCTGGGACAAACCAAAAGCGCAGAGAGACACTCGATACCATTTGACCGGTCAGCAACTGTCATTCAATTTGTCCGTCTGGGACAATTTTTGGTGACCCATCCATCCCGTCCAAGTGTGTGTTTCGTCGTCTCGACAAATCCATCCTTTATTCTTCGACTGATAACAATTTATGGTGGCTTATGCTCTTTATCCTGTGTCAGAGAAAAGCAGCGTCGTCATTTATTTTAGCAAGTTCATTCAGAACAAATTCTTATTCCCAATGGCGGCCTGGCAAGGTGGCAACGGTGGCAACACAGACCGGTCAGACAGACAGACAGACAGACAGACAGACAGATCAGACAGCACAGCAGCACAGATTATGGTGGTACATACACCAACACAAGACACCAGGCAGGCCAATAATAAAGAAATCATACAGTACAGCATCACAGGTGACATACGCCAGCACAGCACACCTGACAGAAGTAGCAAGATCACATAGAGCAGCAGCACAGAGCTAAAGAGGAGGAGGACAGAGAACCAGGCTATGACTAGTGGGGATGGACAGAGTAGCTCAGGAGGTAACAGGAAGGTTGCTGGTTCGATCTCTGGGCTCCGCCTAGCTAAGTGTCGAGGTGTCCCTGAGCAAGACGCCACCTAACCCTAACTGCTCCTGACGTGTTGGTTGTTACCTTGCATGGTTGACACCGCTGTCGGTGTATGAATGGGTGAATGTGAGGCAACTGTAAATCGGTATATAAATGCAATCCATTTAAACGTACGTGGGGGGTTGTGCATTGCAAAAGGTGTGACATGTAAGGGGGAGAGGGGGGGAGTGTTTTGTAGACCAGCGTCATCAGCCAGTGCATTTTTTTGGTCTGTTTTTGAGGGGAAGACCAGTTTACAGAGGAGTCTCCACTCTAGGTACGCGCTGACCTTGAGTCAGTCAGTCAGTCAGCCAGTCAGACAGCCAGCCAGCCGGCCGGCCGGTAGTTTGTGCTGAGCCAACGCCGAGCCGAGCCCAGGCAGGGAGAGCCCGCCCTCCCCCTCCCTCTGAGCTGCTCCAGAGTTACTCAGCATTTCAGACATTCTACGGCTTACTGTTACAATCCCGTTGGGGAAGGGCGGGTGATGCATGTGTGTGTGTGTGCGTGTTTGAAAGAGAGATACAAGGAGAAACACTGAGATAAGAAGAACAGAGAGAGAGAGAGAGAGAGAGAGAGAGAGAGAGAGAGAGCGATACCACAGAAGTGTTTGCACCAAAAGAGCAGGAAGTAGTGGCCACAAGATCCTGCCTCGTCATTTTCTCAAGGCTTAACTCAATAACTACCTACAGGTCTGTGTGTGTGTGTGTGTGTGTGTGCGTGTGTGTGCACGTGTGTGTGTGTGTGTGTGTGTGTACGTGTGTGCATGTATTGGAGGGGCAGGTGATTATTAGAGGTCGACACCCAGCTGTTACCCAGTCACTCTCACTCACACTGCAGTGCTTTCCTCTAATGTAATAAAGGTCCTCTGACACTCTTAGAAACTAGTCTTATTGCGATTTGCTTCTATGGGGATTCGCCATTTGGCTTCTCAAGTGACACATTGTAAAGGACCCAATTATCCTAATGGCATGTTGTACACAACTTGAATGTTGTGTTTGATATTATAGGCCTAGCAGTTTATGCATTTAATCATCACGTACACATACAGTATATGGTGTAAATGGGGTAATGGGATGCATTGCCTCCACTGATAAACATATCATCACCTAGACTGGGGCGGCAGTAGCTCAGGAGGTAAGAGCGGTTGTCTGGCAACAGGAAGGTTGCTGGTTTGATCCCTGGGCTCCGCCTAGCTAATTATCGAGTTGTCCCTGAGCAAGATGCCTAACCCTAAAGAAGTAAAGCGCTATATAAATGCAATCCATTTACACTGAACATCTCCACCCGAGGAGTTAGGCTCATGCCAGCAACAGGCTAAGCCCTGGTCCTAGGCTCTCTCCTGGGCCTACAGGCAGGTCCTGTATCTCAGCATGGGGTCAGAACCCAGGCCACCGTCACTCCCGCTGCTAATAATCTCCCCGTGTACAAACCCTGTGACTTCATCCACTTGAGGCAACAGCCGCGATGAACCTGACTTAGCTTGCGCTTTGACAAGGACTAGCCAGGCCGGCAGAGACAGGATGCCTTAGTAGTAAGTATTACACAATTATTAAAGACAGTTTAATCAATCGAATACGACAGGCATGATTGTTGTCGTTATTAAGTGTGGTACTAAGGACTCCGGCATAAACACAGCAGCAGAACAACAAAAAACAGCTGTTTTCTCCACACTAACACCCAGCAGGCTGGCTCCAGCTGTGGTCACTTTACTGTGAGTCCGGACAGACATTTTTTAAATAGTTTCTCAAAAAAATGTTGTCAAACGTTAAAAAGAAATTATAATTTCATGTTTTATAGCTTTTAACGAGACCTGGCTTCCAAAATGTGGATTTGGTTCAAGGGAACACTTGTCTGAAAATGTTTGTGAATTATAATTAACTTTGTGAATTATTTATTATATTAACGATTATCTCACTTCAGCCATTTCTTTTTGTAAATGGGTGTGTCATCGTTCTCTCTCTCTCTCACTCGCTCTCTCTCTCTGTCTCTCTCTCTCTGTCTCATTCTCTTTCTCAACCTCCCTCACTCTCCATTTCTCTCTCTCTCTCTCTCTCTCCCTCTGTCCCTGCCTGTTTTTGTAGGCTTAATGTAACATGATCTAGAGGTCCAACAGTAGACTGCACTTGTGTGTGGATGTGTGTGTGTGTGTGTGTGTGTGTGCACGCACGCACGTGTGCAACTGTAGGATCTTGCATGGAGGTGGACGTGTGTGTCACTAAACAAGGATGTGTGTGTGTGTGTATGCCAACACAACACAGCACAGCACATATCCCCACGTCCATATTTGCAGAGAAATGTGTAGTACCAGTAGTAGTAGTAGTATGCATGCATGCGTGCTCCTCACCGTATGAAGCTGGTCTTGCCGGTGGAGTACTGGCCCACCAGCAGCACCATGGGCTTGTTGTCAAAGTCTGCATCCTCCAGGGCCGGGGAGTGGAACTCGTGGAACTTGTAGGTCTCCTCCAGGGGCAGCAGCTTGGTCTTGTACAGCTTCTTGAGTCCGTCGCTCACCGTCTGGAAGACCTCCGGCTCCTTCTTCCTCCGGTCATCGGTGCCCAGCCAGCTGAACATGGTGGCGGCCTATCGGAGGCTTGTTCCAGCTCAAACCACTTTCGCTCGTTTTCTATCTGCCGTCTTTGTGGATTATTGATAGGTATATCAGGTGCTGACGTGACGTTAACAAAGGGGGTTAAAGGGCAGCTGCCTGGCTTGCTGGCTGGCTTCGGTCGGTAGATAGTTTGAAAGGCTGCCCTGGAGGAACATTTATATGAAGAGCAGGTAACGCAGATGTCTGTTTAGGTCTGCCAATGCACCACACGGAACACTTAAATGTCAAAGAAATGGCTCACAAGTGTAGTTTTAGCTCAAAACACATGCGGTCCAAAAGTCATGAAAAACAAAATGTATAGATCATCTAAATATTACATTTGTAATCCCACACAGGTGCTATTGGTCAATGTAGTTAGAATAGAATAGTAGCCTATATCCTAAAGACTGGATCAACAATGACAGTTCATCAAATGTCTCACAATGTAAGTTAAAACAAAAAAATCATTCAAAAGCGCCTTCATTCAATCCACCGGTTCTTGTATATATCCCAAGGCCATTGAATCGTATGATGGCCCGTCTATGCAATATGTATTGTTTCTTTACAGAACATATTTTTGCACAAAACAATGATCAATGATTATCGTCCTCACACTCAGACTGCCACCTTACCGCTATTGAGTCCGACGCTCGTCCATCCCAGAGATGATGCACCCATGCAAGCACAAAAAGCACGTTTTTTGTTGCTGTTGTTGTTGTTGTTGTTGTTATGCTTAATTAATGTTATTGTGCCGTCCTGGACACGCAGCAAAAACCCGTCAGTATCCGCAGACGGGGATATTTGCACCACTCAGCACTTAATAGTGGATGTGTTGCGTTGTTGGTTGGTTGGTTGTTGAGGGTGATGATGATGGTGATGGTGGTGGTGATGATGATGACGACGCCGACGCTCCTCAATTTATATGCGGAGGGTTTATTGTAGGAGGACCTGACGAGCCGCGCGTCGTCCGTGGACACCAAAGCCCCACCCCAGGCGTCGGGGCTGCGACAGCACGCCATCACGTCGGCGCCAAGAGGAGAAAGGAGGGAGAGAGACACCCACCCGCAGAGAGCGAGAGAGAGAGAGAGAGAGAGAGAGCGACCCAG
The DNA here is from genome assembly GCA_002895965.2 of Coryphaenoides rupestris. Lineage (NCBI taxonomy): Eukaryota > Metazoa > Chordata > Actinopteri > Gadiformes > Macrouridae > Coryphaenoides > Coryphaenoides rupestris. The sequence goes on along the minus strand of PIJE02000887.1, from coordinate 35,885 downwards.
AGAGAGAGCGAGAGAGAGAGCAGCAAGATTTATTTATTATTACAGTATTTATTTATTTTGTATTTTTTTATAAAAAAAAATTTATTCGATTACATTTCATTTCTATTTTTTTTAATTTATTTTTTTAACCCAGTTCTTTAGTTCTTTAGTTCTTTATACGTATATTTTAGATAGGCTACTCATATTTATACATTTGATTGCAATATAGCAGTTTGGTTTACATATTTCTTTGTGATAGAATATCTGCAATTGTACATTTGTAAGTCGACAATTGTAAATTAGATTTGTTTTGCTCTTTAAATTGAAATTGAATTGAGAGAGAGAGAGAGAGAGAGAGAGGAGGGAGGGAGGAGGGGGGGGATGCTGCAGGACCAGGCGATGCTTGGCAGTGCTCCCCCTAGTGGTCATACAATATATACAAGAGGGGGAGAGAGTGGGAAGAGAAAGTGAACAAGAGACAATTTACACTTTTTGTATGGATGGATATTCTCTCTTTATTTAAAATTGAAGGGTATGGGTCCCGTAGGCCAAGCATATAGTATACGTCATACAAAAATATATATTTTAATTCTAATCCTGAGTAAAAACCCGGTTGATTCAGTGAAACATCCTGAATGTTTTACATATCATCTGTTGTTTCTAATGCAATTTGTGACAGAAAAGTCATAACAATCCAGTGTAAAACTAGAAAAATGAATCATAGAAATAGAAAATAGAAACAGAAAACTGTTACATTCAAATAACGTCTTGATTTTAAAAAGTGCTAATTTAGTAACAGTAAGTAGCAAAGACAGCTTAGTAATGAATGGCAATTCAAGTGCTTTTAACAGGTTTAACTGAATCTAATATAATCCTAATAATATAATGATAAACTGTTCTTTGTCAGCCCAAATATACTATATAATGAAAAAATAATGTAATATGCATGCACCTTTAATTCCGTTCATTGGAAATATATTTATCCATATTTTGCAAACACATATGTTAGTATTCAGATTTCTTCTTAATTTTATGACGGTAGTATTCAGGATCAGATCAGTGTGTGAATATTTTACAATTCATTACGTTCCAACATCAATTACGTCAATTACGGCAGATGGCTCAGGAGGTAGAGCGGTTGTCTGGCAACTGAAAGATCGCAGGTTCAATCCCTGGCTCCTCCTAGCCGAGTGTGGAGGTGTCCCTGAGCGAGACACCTCACCCCCACCCCAACTGCTCCCGACCAGTTACCTTGCGTGGTTGACACCGGCACTGGTGTATGAATGGGTGAATGTGAGGCAATGTTGTCAAGCGCTTTGGATAAAGGTAGTATATAAATGCAACCCATTTACTTTACATTTACATTTAGGGCATTTGGCAGACGCTTTTATCCAAAGCGACTTACAAAGAGTACATTTGTTGAAGGAGAGGCAGCAATATATCACTGTGGTACCTGAAGATAAGAACAGAGCTGTTTTCCAGCATTCCTATTTACGAGACGAATAGAACGAGTTTCATAATTGCCAAGTTGCCTGCATAAGTAGCTGGGCAGGCGTGCGATTCTAAGCATGATACAACATCTGAGAACGAACAACAATGCTAAGTGCCATTAATACGTGTTAAGACATATAAACACGCAGGTTAGTGCTAGGGGGGGGGTTATGTAGAGTCCAGGTGAACTCTGAACAGGTGGGTCTTGAGTCTACTGACCTAATATGATCAACATCCTTAATAAAATATCTAATAATGGTAATATATCTACTATGTATGTGTATAACACTGTGTATAACAAAGAGTATGTGGTGTCCTGGTTCCTTATAGCTCCTACAGACAACAAGACTTTCAAAGTCGTCAGATGGCTGTGCTGCACACACTAGATGACTTGTAGTGGGTTTCACATTACATGACTGATTGACAACAGGGGGTCACACGTGACAAGATTTTCCACAAGGAGGATTCCCTGGACCCTGACAAGTCTGTCTCGTCATCGAACTACAAGTCAAGTACGGCTTCCAAAATCCAAGTTTGTTTGTTTGTGCGCCGTTTTGTAGTGAAAAAACGGTCGCACCCGTGTCTTTTTTGACTCCTCCGACTCTGATTTGGGGCTTTTGTCTACGACTTCCAAAAACTTGTGGGCTAAAATCAGGCTAAAATCGTGCCGCGTCAACTCATCATTACATATGCACCACGAGATCCCAGTTGGCCAGCAGGGTGTCCGTTTCCCATTCCATCTCCCTCGCCGCCTCCCTCTCCTGCTCCGACCCTTGCCTCACAAACACACTGTCCAGCCTCACTCCTCCTCCTCTCCCTTCCTCCGCCCCCGTCTCCCGCACCTCCTCGCCTCCTGCTCCTCCACCCCCGGGCTCTGGTGATCCCAGCATCCACCTGAATCCTAGTCCTCCCTCTGCCTGTCGCGGAGCCTCAGGAAGCATGAGCACTCCGCTCTCGAGGTCGCAATGGATTCTGCCTGAGGAGTCATCTTCTTCTTCCTCCTCCTCCTCCTCCTCCTCCTCCTCCTCCTCCTCCTCCAAGCCGTCTTGTCCACCCATAACCGGAACACCTCCGACAAATCCGTAGTCCACGCCTCCCGACTCACGGTCCCTCTCCCAGGGTGCGTCGGGCTCCGGGGACACGACGGCCCCCTGCGGCGCGTAGCTCAGCAGGTCGGGAAGCGGGCAGGCGGGGGGCTGCTGCGGCTGCGGCCCGCCGGAGTGGACGTCCGGCTGCCAGCTTATGTCGAAGCGTAAGGACGACTTGCAGTGGCGCGCGTCGACAACCATGATGTCCAGGTACTCGGGGGAGAAAGTGGGCAGGGAGTGGAGACGATGTGGGAGTTCCTGGGGGCAAGGAAAGGAGCAGCCAGCCATCAATCAGAATCAGAATCAGAATCCGCTTTATTGCCTTAGTTTTTACAAACAAGGAATGTGCTTTTGTGAAATTGGTGCATAACATTAGAATAGAATAGAACTTTATTAATCCCGACGGAAATTCTTGTGCCAGGTTACATAGTGATACAGTACAATAAAACAATATGGAAAACAACAGAATGATAAAAATAAACTAACTAACGGGGGTGTTGAGACATTGGTACGTTCTCAGATGGTGGGAAATGAACGCGTGTGGGTGACGTGTACTGTGAGTATCATAGGTGACGACAACACTCTGTTTGCTTTTATACCGTCGCCCGCACACACACACACACACACACACACTGTTCAGACAAGGATGTGTGAAGGTCCTGAATAAAAAGATTATATGTGTGTGTGTGTGTATGTGTGTGTGCGTATTGTGTGTGTGTGTGTGTGTGTGAGTGTATGTGTGTATCTCACCAGTGCATTTGGCCACTTTTCCCTCTTGCCCCACACCAGGTAGTGGATGAAGTAGCCGCCCACTCCGAGCACACAAATGCACAACACCGGGACTACAATACCCACGACCACGCTCCTCACCTGGCCGATCATAGGGTCTGAAGAGAGAGGAGGACTACAAGTCAGTCAATCGCTAACTGAGAGTTTGCTAATGCTAATTTTTTCTCCTCTACACTGCTTGGGTACCTGTATACAAACGTCAGGTGTATTTTGAAATGTACTGCGAGTTGAGCAATACATTTGCTCAAGTGTACACAGACTTGATAAGCACACTTGAATGAATGGATCACTGTATGATATCATGATTGGCTACAACAGCAATTCACTTCATTTGTTTGCATTGTAGGTCATATCGTATATTCATTGATTTATTTATTTGCTTATTTGACAGGGACAGTGTACTGATTCTTAGCTGCACCAGAGTTAGCTAAAAGCAAATTTGCATCTGTAGTACCTGGGCAGGAAGAAGACAATAGGATAGCATTTAGTAGTAGCGATTAGTAGATTATGCTGAATCCACTGTGGATTTTTCTGAATGAGGATGAGGTACATATTAAGCTCAGGGATAATGTTCTCTTTTCTTTCTCCAAACAATACAATAAACAAGAACAATGACCTACTTCTCATGGCTGATAACGATAAGATAACAGAGCCTAATCTACTGTTCTTACGCCACATGGCTCGACTCAGAAGCTGCTCAAGTTTGACTTCATGAGCACGACCACAGCGCACAGCACTTGTGAAGCCCTCTGGTAAATTATTGGGAATAATAAAATGATCAGAATGATACTGCGGTAGTCTCACTCTCCATTACAAGTGGCTTGGCTGGGGTTGCCCAGACGACCAGGGCACAGGTAGATTGTTGTCAAACCGGTTTATTGCAGAGTTAGTCATGTTTGCAGGCAGAGCAGGTGGGAGATGTACATGTCACATGTCTGCACTCCTTGAGTGTGTGTGTGGCGATGGCTGCTTGAACCTGTAAGCATGAATTGCCATACGCCTGAGCCCTCACACTAAGAGCAAACATTGCTGCTGGTGTCCTGTCTTCCTGTTCTGCTGCATTCCTTCTCATCATCTCCAAACTACATGCACGCATGCACGCACACACACACACACGCACGCACGCGCGCACACACACACACACACACACAATCAGTGCCGGCGCGAGGCAATGAGGCGCTCAGGGCAAAATAACAAAAGTGCGCCCCCCATGTGGACTTCACAAAACACATGTGATAAATGCGTCATAATACTGTCAGCTATTTAAAACCAGTACGCTGTTAAAACCAACATTAAATGTAGGTTATAACAACGTTACCGACCACACACAACGATGGCAAATAAGCAGGTTACAGGCCTCTGACATGAACAGGTACATTGCGCTGTACGGCTCATAGGCGCACGCTGCGCACTGGTTGAAAGTCGGTGGCAGACGCTGTCATGCATATCACATCTGAAAACACATTTTTCGTCATGGAAATACAACGTTTAAGTATTCTAACAGTATACTAGCAGTAGCACACCACCAAACGTTTGAGATGGAGAGAGAGCGCAATATATTTTTTTCAGCTGTATTTTTTGGCGCCCCTAGTGGCTTGGCGCCCTGGGCAATTGCCCAGCTTGCCCAGCGCATGCGCCGGCCCTGCACACAGTACCTTGAGGCGTTTGGATGCAGTGCCAGGCAGAGGGTTGACATTGAGGAGGCATGGAGCTGAACCTGGCCTGGGCAGAGAAGCAGTACTCTGTGTCATAGTCCAACAGGCGGTAAACATGACGCCTGGAGGACAAGGGGATATGGTGCTGCACACACATACATGAACACACACGCACACACACACATGCGCACGCAAACACACACACACACACACACACACACACACACACACACACACACACACACAAAGTTACCACATTGGATCTTCATCCATCATCCTGATGGCGTATCGCTCAGTGTAAAATGGCTCAATATACTGATGTGTGGTTGTGATGAATCAATATTAATAATAAATTTGAGTTTTGTATTTTGCCATGAGCCTCTGCGTTTCTGTGTTCCTACCGTCAGGTTTTTGCCGTTGCCGGTGGTGCGGACGGAGAGGTGAAAGGTCATCTGCGGGTAGATTTCTAACATGGACATCTCCGGCTTGTGCTTGTCCGGCTGGTGTCTCATCGGTGCCGTGATGCTTACGATGGCCCTGCTCTCCACCATTGCCACGGTAACCAGCGGGGGGCCTATGTCAGCTATACACAGTGGCGAGACAATCGTGCTTTATAATGGCTGTTGAAGATCAAACAGAACAGGTGGCATAGCATGTGGAACAGGGTGTGGAATGGGCCAAGAGGCGACTATCATTGTAATGGTCCGCATAGGCCGCAGCTATGAAAAAACTCAAAGTTCATAGTCCATAGTCCATAGTTAAGAGTTAACTATCAGCTATCCGCCACCAACTTCACTTACTGTCAGACTTGGGTTCAAATCTGGGCCATGTCACCGTCCAATCAGAGGAGCCCCTGGGGCCCACAGCCCGCACCCTGGCGTAGTAGCCGTGCTCCAGGTCCCACGTGTGATTGGTCAGATCGCAGCGGGTCAACGGTATGTTTCTGCACCGCTGCACCCCTCGCCAGTGCACCCGGGTCCGTCCGTTGCGCTGTAACGCGTCCCCGTAGCTGGACATGGACAACAAGTTCATCCAGGCGTTACTTATGTGAATGTCATATTTATAATTTTATATATCACAATGATAAACACATATGTTATAGTAGAATACACATAGACACACACACACACACACATACATGGCATACTGCACGGTGAAGTTGGTGTTTGGTGGCGTTTGGTTCCCGGGATGCCATTCGAGCACATTCTGCAGATTAAAGGAGGAGAAGACGACATCGACGGGCGAAGGAAGTGAACAGAAGGCTGGGGGAGAGAGAGACAGAGACAGAGACAGAAAAAGAGAGAGACAAAGACAGAGACAGAGGAACAGAGTTGCAATAAAGATAAGGTGGTGGTGGGATCAGTCAGGATAACATAGTCTCCTCCTGTTATTTAATTTATAATGAAGTATCTCATGGAAAAATGAAGATATTTCTCCAAATTAGGAGATAGGACCGTTGCAGCTTTTGAAAACTGTTCAAAAGCTGCATGTTCAGAAGGGGCCAATTGCTCGGCCTTCTCGCAACCGGTGTGTTGGTTTCGAGAAGCGCTCAACTAATCCAAGCAACTTGACACTGGATACTGTACTTCCTTGTATCCTGAGCATAACACACATAAAGCGTGAAGTGGATCGGATGAGAAGTTGTCGAGAAAATCTAAGGAGGGACGCACACACACGCACACACACACACGCACATACATATACACACACACACACATACATACATACATTACACACACTTCTAATTATAGTTAGACACTTCATGATTGTTATTGTATATAACTTACTACTGATTAATAACAAGTAATGAAATGTAATATAGGCTATAATACATAATAAATAAACAATAAACAAACATAATAATAATAAGAATAAGAATAAAAAGTTAAGATAATTTGAAACATTTAGGGTGAATTGACACATAAGAAGAGTCTCTCACCTGCGTGGCCCAGCGCTCCGACACAGAGAACCAGTAGATCCCACTTCCCCATGGAGTCGCGCTGCGTCCAGTATCAGTACGGTAAGCGTGACATCATCCCCACCGAGACGTCCCGACACGGGCGACAGGTACGGGCACAGGTCTTTACCGTAGACCGTCAAATAAAATAAAGTGTTGACACACGAATCCGTGTCCCGTCCTTCATCTCCACGCCTGTCTGTGGAGAAAGAAAGAAAGAAAGAAAGAAAGAAAGAAAGCACCGCGTTGACGTGTGAGCCGCAGTGATGATATTGCCAGTTCTTTGAAATGCAACCTACCGGGAAATAGGTGAGCTGGAAAGGTCGGTATAATAACCCCGCGGCGGGAGGAATGCGGCTGCGTTTCTTGTTATGCATTAACAATAGTGGGCGGGAGAGAGGAGTCAACCCAACACCTCTGTGCTGACGTCTCAGGGGGGCCAAAACAAAAACAGACCACCTCCATGGAAACTTACCTGACAGGTGGCTCACAACTTTATACTAGGAGTAAACAAACATATCATCAAATACATGAGGTGAACACATGGTTTTTCGAGTATATGATGGTTAATGAGCATATGATGGTGCATGAATTTCTGAAACAAATACCAATCATGGTATTTTATGTTGTTTTATGCGCTTTATATCACTTTATAAGCTAAACTAAACATTTGTAATGCCCCTACTCAATATTAAATACCCCTACTCAATATTAAATACTTACATTTTATATATATTTTTTTATCATTATTATGTATATTGTGTTATTGTATTATCTTGTTATGGATATTGTGCCGCTCAATATATGTATATACAGTATGTGTGTGTGTGTATATATGTGTATGTGTGTATATGTGTGGGTGTGTGCGTGTGTGCGTGTGTTTATTTTCATGTATGTGTATTGTGTATATATGTATACTTTTATTTATATATATATATATTTATATATATATATGCAATACGTCCTCTTAATATTAGTATTATTATTATTATTACTACCCTTTTATTACACTTCAATTACTGCCAAATAGTTTTTGCTGACTGAATATCTCATCTTACCTATATTTTTATACTTCTCCTCGGACTTCCTGTAAATTTGTAAATCTGTTATAAGTAATAATAGTAGTTATAATACTAATATTATATTATAGTAATATAGTAATATTATAATAGTAGTTAAATATAATTTTTTATTATTATACTATTTATTTCTCTATTGTTTTATTCTATTGCTGTGCAACCTGGCACAATTATTTCCTTCGGGATCAATAAAGTTCTATCTTATCTTATCTTATTTTATATATATATTTATTTGGGTTTTTTTTTGTTTTGTTGTGGCCTGTTTTTTAATTTCGACGGTCAGCAGCAGCAGCAGCAGCAGCAGAAGCGGAACCATATCGCCGGGGTTTTTCGGGTTTTTTTTGGTGTTACACCGACGGCTTGTTTTTGACGGTGCACACTTCTTCGCGGCAGGCTTTTTGTCCGCCGTTGCAGCGTCGTTAGCTTAGCAGACGCCTCTAGTCGCACCCAGGTCACATAGGAGAGGAGTTCCGTCGTCATCCTGTCTGTGTGATATGATGATGATGATGATGATGATGATGATGATGACGATGATGGCCCGCTGAACTTTACACACTTTGCTTCTTTCAACATGGCCCTCTCAATGGAGACGCAGCTACAGAGCATCTTTGAAGATGTCGTGGTAGGTTTCTAAAGCTAGCGTGAATTAGCGTCCCACGTAGCACGGAGCCAACGTTGTGATGGGCAAACGAGTTAGCCTGCCTGCCTGCAGAGACACGTGTCTTTAGACCATGTTAAGCTAATGGGAGTACATAATATCCACCAAATATGGGGCCCATAACGTCATAAAGTATGTTGAAAAAGAACTGAGAGTGTTGAGACTGAGTAGTGATGGGAAAAACACAGCATTTATGGGTGAGGGTCTTGGGGGGGGCTTCTCCTGTGGGCTAGAGAGTCACACACACACACCATCAGACTATTTACTATGTCTACACTCAACCGTATCTGTACTTGTGTGGTGTGAGTCTTGGAGTGCCACACGTTCATCTACAGGTCACAGACGTGCAGAACATCAACAGCGAATATATATGATATAGGCAGAGATGTTCAAGTTCAAGTTCAAGTATCAAGTATTTTTATTGTAACTTCACAGTTTACACGTGTGTATAAGCAATGAGTTAAAAACTTTATGTGCAAAACGCCCGACAGCCGACAGTAATTATAAGAATAGTAATTATAAGAAATTACAAAATAGAAATATAAATAGAAATATAAATAGATGTGACTCTGAATCAAGGAATTACAGACACTCCCTGCCCACGAGTCTATGCGTATGTCGAGTATGTTTTAACACTAATTGTTGTTTCCCCGTCCCCGCCCTGCCCCCTGTCTTGCAGAAAACGGAGATGATCGAAGAGGCCTTTGCTGGGTACACAGTGACACACACACACACACGCACACACACGCAACAACAACACTTGACTGACAAGTGTTGTTTTTTTATTTCAGCATGTTTATGGACACTCCAGAAGATGAGAGGACTAAATTGATCAGCTGTCTTGGCGCCTTTAGACAATACTGGGGGACGTTGCCACAGGTGTGTATTCTACGTAGTGTACCAATCCCACCCTCAACTTACTGGGCTCGATTCCCCATACATAGAGCAAGATGCCAAACCCTTACTTACATTTACATTTAGGGCATTTGGCAGACACTTTTATCCAAAGCGACTCACAAAGAGTGCATTTTTTGAAAGAGGCAGCAATATATCGCTGTGGTACCTGAAGATAAGAATAGAGCAGGTTTCTACGACTTCCAAAAACTTGTGGGCTAAAATCAGGCTAAAATCGTGCTGCGTCAACTCATCATTACATATGCACCACGAGATCCCAGTTGGCCAGCAGGGTGTCCGTTTCCCATTCCATCTCCCTCGCCGCCTCCCTCTCCTGCTCCGACCCTTGCCTAACAAACACACTGTCCAGCCTCACTCCTCCTCCTCTCCCTTCCTCCGCGCCCGATCTCCCGCTACCTCTCTGCGGGCTTCCTTGCTGCCTCCACGCCCGGGCTCCTGGTGATCCCAGCCATCCACCAGCATCCACCAGTCATCATCTATCCTCCTCCTCCTCCCCCCCCATCCTCGCAAAGCCATCTTGTTCCACCCATAAGCGGAATCATCCTCCGACAAAATTCCGTAGTCCACGCCATCCCGACTCACGGTCCCTCTCCCAGGGCTGCGTTCGGGCCTCTCGGGGACAACGACGGCCCCCTGCGGCGCGTAGGCCTCAAGCAGGGTTCGGGATAGCCGGCAGAGCGGGGGGTCTGCTGTGCTTGCGGCCCGCCGGAGTGGATCAGTCCGGGCTGCCAGCTTATGTCGAAGCGTAAGGACGACTTGCAGTGGCGCGCGGTCGACAACCATGATGTCCAGGTACTCGGGGGAGAAAGTGGGCAGGAGTGGAGATGATTGTGGCGTAGTTCCTGAAGGGCAAGGAAAGGAGCAAGCCCAGCCATCAATCAGAATCAGAATCACCGAATCAGCTTATATTGCCTTAGTCTTTTACAAACAAGGAATGTGCTTTATGTGAAATTGGTGGCAATAACATGGTAGAATAGATAGAATATAACTTTATTAATCCTGACGGAAATTCTTGTGCCAGGTTACATAGCGATACAGGACAATAAAACAATATGGAAAACAACAGAATGATAAAAATAAACTAACTAACGGTGGTGTTGAGACATTGGTACGTTCTCAGATGGTGGGAAATGAACGTGTGTGGGTGACGTGTACTGTGAGTATCATAGGTGACGACAACACTGCTTACCGTCACCCGCACACACACACACACACTGTTCAGACAAGGATGTGTGAAGGTCCTGAATAAAAAGTTTATATGTGTGTGTATGTGTGTTCGTGCGTATTGTGTGTGAGAGTGTATGTGTGTATCTCACCAGTGCATTTGGCCACTTTTCCCTCTTGCCCCACACCAGGTAGTGGATGAAGTAGCCGCCCACTCCGAGCACACAAATGCACAACACCGGGACTACAATACCCACGACCACGCTCCTCACCTGGCCGATCATAGGGTCTGAAGAGAGAGGAGGACTACAAGTCAGTCAATCGCTAACTGAGAGTTTGCTAATGCTAATTTTTTCTCCTCTACACTGCTTGGGTACCTGTATACAAACGTCAGGTGTATTTTGAAATGTACTGCGAGTTGAGCAATACATTTGCTCAAGTGTACACAGACTTGATAAGCACACTTGAATGAATGGATCACTGTATGATATCATGATTGGCTACAACAGCAATTCACTTCATTTGTTTGCATTGTAGGTCATATCGTATATTCATTGATTTATTTATTTATTTGCTTATGTGGTGCTGCAGTCACCATACTGATTCTTAGCTGCACCAGAGTTAGCTAAAAAGCAAATTTGCATCTGTAGTACCTGGGCAGGAGAAGACAATAGGATAGCATTTAGTAGTAGCGATTAGTAGATTATGCTGAATCCACTGTGGATTTTTCTGAATGAGGATGAGGTACATATTAAGCTCAGGGATAATGTTCTCTTTTCTTTCTCCAAACAATACAATAAACAAGAACAATGACCTACTTCTCATGGCTGATAACGATAAGATAACAGAGCCTAATCTACTGTTCTTACGCCACATGGCTCGACTCAGAAGCTGCTCAAGTTGACTTCATGAGGCAGCCCCCCCCACGACCACAGCGCACAGCACTTGTGAAGCCCTCTGGTAAATTATTGGGAATAATAAAATGATCAGAATGATACTGCGGTAGTCTCACTCTCCATTACAAGTGGCTTGGCTGGGGTTGCCCAGACGACCAGGGCACAGGTAGATTGTTGTCAAACCGGTTTATTGCAGAGTTAGTCATGTTTGCAGGCAGAGCAGGTGGGAGATGTACATGTCACATGTCTGCACTCCTTGAGTGTGTGTGTGGCGATGGCTGCTTGAACCTGTAAGCATGAATTGCCATACGCCTGAGCCCTCACACTAAGAGCAAACATTGCTGCTGGTGTCCTGTCTTCCTGTTCTGCTGCATTCCTTCTCATCATCTCCAAACTACATGCACGCATGCACGCACACACACACACACGCACGCACGCGCGCACACACACACACACACACACACAGTCAGTGCCGGCGCGAGGCAATGAGGCGCTCAGGGCAAAATAACAAAAGTGCGCCCCCCATGTGGACTTCACAAAACACATGTGATAAAATGCGTCATAATACTGTCAGCTATTTAAAACCAGTACGCTGTTAAAACCAACATTAAATGTAGGTTATAACAACGTTACCGACCACACACAACGATGGCAAATAAGCAGGTTACAGGCTCTGGAATGAACAGGTACATGCGCTGTACGGCTCATAGGCGCACGCTGCGCACTGGTTGAAAGTCGATGGCATGCGCTGTCATGCATATCACTCTGAAAACACATTTTTCGTCATGGAAATACAACGTTTAAGTATACTAACAGTATACTAGCAGTAGCACACACCAACGTTTGAGATGGAGAGAGAGCGCAATATATTTTTTTCAGCTGTATTTTTTGGCGCCCCTAGTGGCTTGGCGCCCTGGGCAATTGCCCAGCTTGCCCAGCGCATGCGCCGGCCCTGCACACAGTACCTTGAGGCGTTTGGATGCAGTGCCAGGCAGAGGGTTGACATTGAGGAGGCATGGAGCTGAACCTGGCCTGGGCAGAGAAGCAGTACTCTGTGTCATAGTCCAACAGGCGGTAAACATGACGCCTGGAGGACAAGGGGATATGGTGCTGCACACACATACATGAACACACACGCACACACACACATGCGCACGCAAACACACACACACACACACACACACACACACACACACACACACACACACACACAAAGTTACCACATTGGATCTTCATCCATCATCCTGATGGCGTATCGCTCAGTGTAAAATGGCTCAATATACTGATGTGTGGTTGTGATGAATCAATATTAATAATAAATTTGAGTTTTGTATTTTGCCATGAGCCTCTGCGTTTCTGTGTTCCTACCGTCAGGTTTTTGCCGTTGCCGGTGGTGCGGACGGAGAGGTGAAAGGTCATCTGCGGGTAGATTTCTAACATGGACATCTCCGGCTTGTGCTTGTCCGGCTGGTGTCTCATCGGTGCCGTGATGCTTACGATGGCCCTGCTCTCCACCATTGCCACGGTAACCAGCGGGGGCCTATGTCAGCTATACACAGTGGCGAGACAATCGTGCTTTATAATGGCTGTTGAAGATCAAACAGAACAGTTGGCATAGCATGTGGAACAGGGTGTGGAATGGGCCAAGAGGCGACTATCATTGTAATGGTCCGCATAGGCCGCAGCTATGAAAAAACTCAAAGTTCATAGTCCATAGTCCATAGTTAAGAGTTAACTATCAGCTATCCGCCACCAACTTCACTTACTGTCAGACTTGGGTTCAAATCTGGGCCATGTCACCGTCCAATCAGAGGAGCCCCTGGGGCCCACAGCCCGCACCCTGGCGTAGTAGCCGTGCTCCAGGTCCCACGTGTGATTGGTCAGATCGCAGCGGGTCAACGGTATGTTTCTGCACCGCTGCACCCCTCGCCAGTGCACCCGGGTCCGTCCGTTGCGCTGTAACGCGTCCCCGTAGCTGGACATGGACAACAAGTTCATCCAGGCGTTACTTATGTGAATGTCATATTTATAATTTTATATATCACAATGATAAACACATATGTTATAGTAGAATACACATAGACACACACACACACACACATACATGGCATACTGCACGGTGAAGTTGGTGTTTGGTGGCGTTTGGTTCCCGGGATGCCATTCGAGCACATTCTGCAGATTAAAGGAGGAGAAGACGACATCGACGGGCGAAGGAAGTGAACAGAAGGCTGGGGGAGAGAGAGACAGAGACAGAGACAGAAAAAGAGAGAGACAAAGACAGAGACAGAGGAACAGAGTTGCAATAAAGATAAGGTGGTGGTGGGATCAGTCAGGATAACATAGTCTCCTCCTGTTATTTAATTTATAATGAAGTATCTCATGAAAATGAAGATATTTCTCCAAATATAGGAGATAGGACCGTTGCAGCTTTTGAAAACTGTTCAAAAGCTGCATGTTCAGAAGGGGCCAATTGCGTGGCCTTCTCGCAACCGGTGTTGGTTTCGAGAAGCGCTCAACTAATCCAAGCAACTTGACACTGGATACTGTACTTCCTTGTATCCTGAGCAATACACACATAAAGCGTGAAGTGGATCGGATGAGAAGTTGTCGAGAAAATCTAAGGAGGGACGCACACACACGCACACACACACACACACGCACATACATATACACACACACACACATACATACATACATACACACACTTCTAATTATAGTTAGACACTTCATGATTGTTATTGTATATAACTTACTACTATTAATAACAAGTAATGAAATGTAATATAGGCTATAATAAATAATAAATAAACAATAAACAAACATAATAATAATAAGAATAAGAATAAAAAGTTAAGATAATTTGAAACATTTAGGGTGAATTGACACATAAGAAGAGTCTCTCACCTGCGTGGCCCAGCGCTCCGACACAGAGAACCAGTAGATCCCACTTCCCCATGGAGTCGCGCTGCGTCCAGTATCAGTACGGTAAGCGTGACATCATCCCCACCGAGACGTCCCGACACGGGCGACAGGTACGGGCACAGGTCTTTACCGTAGACCGTCAAATAAAATAAAGTGTTGACACACGAATCCGTGTCCCGTCCTTCATCTCCACGCCTGTCTGTGGAGAAAGAAAGAAAGAAAGAAAGAAAGCACCGCGTTGACGTGTGAGCCGCAGTGATGATATTGCCAGTTCTTTGAAATGCAACCTACCGGGAAATAGGTGAGCTGGAAAGGTCGGTATAATAACCCCGCGGCGGGAGGAATGCGGCTGCGTTTCTTGTTATGCATTAACAATAGTGGGCGGGAGAGAGGAGTCAACCCAACACCTCTGTGCTGACGTCTCAGGGGGGCCAAAACAAAAACAGACCACCTCCATGGAAACTTACCTGACAGGTGGCTCACAACTTTATACTAGGAGTAAACAAACATATCATCAAATACATGAGGTGAACACATGGTTTTTCGAGTATATGATGGTTAATGAGCATATGATGGTGCATGAATTTCTGAAACAAATACCAATCATGGTATTTTATGTTGTTTTATGCGCTTTATATCACTTTATAAGCTAAACTAAACATTTGTAATGCCCCTACTCAATATTAAATACCCCTACTCAATATTAAATACTTACATTTTATATATATTTTTTTATCATTATTATGTATATTGTGTTATTGTATTATCTTGTTATGGATATTGTGCCGCTCAATATATGTATATACAGTATGTGTGTGTGTGTGTATATATGTGTATGTGTGTATATGTGTGGGTGTGTGCGTGTGTGCGTGTGTTTATTTTCATGTATGTGTATTGTGTATATATGTATACTTTTATTTATATATATATATTTATATATATATATGCAATACGTCCTCTTAATAATAGTATTATTATTATTATTACTACCCTTTTATTACACTTCAATTACTGCCAAATAGTTTTTGCTGACTGAATATCTCATCTTACCTATATTTTTATACTTCTCCTCGGACTTCCTGTAAATTTGTAAATCTGTTATAAGTAATAGTAGTAGTTTATAATACTAATATTATATTATAGTAATATAGTAATATTATAATAGTAGTTAAATATAATTTTTTATTATTATTATTTATTTCTCTATTGTTTTATTCTATTGCTGTGCAACCTGGCACATTATTTCCTTCGGGATCAATAAAGTTCTATCTTATCTTGTCTTATTTTATATATATATTTATTTGGGTTTTTTTTTGTTTTGTTGTGGCCTGTTTTTTAATTTCGACGGTCAGCAGCAGCAGCAGCAGCAGCAGCGCGGAACCATTATCGCCGGGTTTTTCGGTTTTTTTGGTGTTACACCGACGGCTTGTTTTTGACGGTGCACACTTCTTCGCGGCAGGCTTTTTGTCCGCCGTTGCAGCGTCGTTAGCTTAGCAGACGCTCTAGTCGCACCCAGGTCACATAGGAGAGGAGTTCCGTCGTCATCCTGTCTGTGTGATATGATGATGATGATGATGATGATGATGATGATGATGACGATGATGGCCCGCTGAACTTTACACACTTTGCTTCTTTCAACATGGCCCTCTCAATGGAGACGCAGCTACAGAGCATCTTTAAGATGTCGTGGTAGGTTTCTAAAGCTAGCGTGAATTAGCGTCCCACGTAGCACGGAGCCAACGTTGTGATGGGCAAACGAGTTAGCCTGCCTGCCTGCAGAGACACGTGTCTTTAGACCATGTTAAGCTAATGGGAGTACATAATATCCACCAAATATGGGGCCCATAACGTCATAAAGTATGTTGAAAAAGAACAGAGTGTTGAGACTGAGTAGTGATGGGAGCATTTATGGGTGAGGGTCTTGGGGGGGGGGGGCTTCTCCTGTGGGCTAGAGAGTCACACACACACACCATCAGACTATTTACTATGTCTACACTCAACCGTATCTGTACTTGTGTGGTGTGAGTCTTGGAGTGCCACACGTTCATCTACAGGTCACAGACGTGCAGAACATCAACAGCGAATATATATGATATAGGCAGAGATGTGACTCTGAATCAAGGAATTACAGACACTCCCTGCCCACGAGTCTATGCGTATGTCGAGTATGTTTTAACACTAATTGTTGTTTCCCCGTCCCCGCCCTGCCCCCTGTCTTGCAGAAAACGGAGATGATCGAAGAGGCCTTTGCTGGGTACACAGTGACACACACACACACACGCACACACACGCAACAACAACACTTGACTGACAAGTGTTGTTTTTTTATTTCAGCATGTTTATGGACACTCCAGAAGATGAGAGGACTAAATTGATCAGCTGTCTTGGCGCCTTTAGACAATACTGGGGGACGTTGCCACAGGTGTGTATTCTACGTAGTGTACCAATCCCACCCTCAACTTACTGGGCTCGATTCCCCATACATAGAGCAAGATGCCAAACCCTTACTTACATTTACATTTAGGGCATTTGGCAGACACTTTTATCCAAAGCGACTCACAAAGAGTGCATTTTTTGAAAGAGGCAGCAATATATCGCTGTGGTACCTGAAGATAAGAATAGAGCAGGTTTCAAGCATTCATAATTGCAAGGTTAATAGAACGAGTTTCATAATTGCTAGGTTGCCTGCATAATAGCTAGGATAAGAGCGGAAGTGCCATTCAGAGTGCATTACCAACATCTAAGAACATACAATATGCTACACAATGCTATGTACTATTTATAATGCCATGTCGTACAAACACGCAAGTTAGTGCTAGGGTTAGGAGAGGGAACTCTGAACAGGTGGGTCTTGAGTCTCTTGCGGAAGCTGGTGAGCGACTCTGCCGTCCTGACGTCAACCGGGAGCTCGTTCCACCACTGCGGTGCCAGAACAGAGAAGCGAGTGTGAGACTTGGCAGAGCGATGTTTGCCTGTTCTTAGTGAAGGTGGTACTAGTCGTCGAGCCGAAGTTGTTGAGCGGAACTTCAAGCTGGAGCGTGGGGTCTGACTAATGTTTGGAGGTAGGTAGGGGCAGTTCCACTGACAGCCTTGTAGACCAGTACCAGTGTCTTCTTCTAGAATCTAATGCGAGTGATTAATGGGAGTCAGAGCAGGTTGCAGAAGAGGGGGGTTACATGGGAGAATTTTGGTAAGTTGCACACCAGGCACGCTGCTGTGTTCTGGATGCGTTGTAAGGGTTTGATTGCGGAGGCTGGGAGTCCAGCCAGGAGACAGTTGCAGTTGTCAAGGCGAGTGATTCATATCTGAAATGTGTCTGATTTCACTGTAAGATAGTTTGGATGAAAATGGCAAAATTATAAAATGGTCAATAATTTGAGATAAGATGTGTTACGAGTACCCGGTTGTAGGATTTGCCCTAGTTTTAGTTTGTATGTAACGTTTTAAATGTTTATTGCTTCTCTCTCTCTCTCTGATTGTATGATTCCCTGTGTTTGTCTGACGACAGGAGTCCCATGACCAGTGTGTACAATGGATCGTACGGTTCACTCACAGCCAACACAGTCCCAAGCGCATCTCCTTCCTGTACGACTGTCTGGCCATGGCTGTGGAGACCAGCTTACTGCCACCCAGGTACGCACAAAAATGTTGGATCCGCTCAAGCTTTGAGGAATGCATTGAGGAGTCCTGCATAATTCTCTTCTGACCACTAGAGGGCAGAAAAGCGCCACTACTCTGGAAGGAATGATCATTTTTGTTGTGGTGGTGGCGGCATCCTTTGATACCAAATGCTGTCTATGTCTGTCCAGGATGGTGTGTGTAGCGCTGATAAGCTCAGACAGCTTGGAGTGGGAGAGGAGCCAGCTGTGGGCACTTACCTTCAAACTCATCCGTAAGATCATCGGAGGGGTGGACTACAAGGTATGCCGAATCAACCTGCACACACACACACACACACACACACACACACTGGACTTCCTGCGTATCCTCTGAGGTTGTTCAGCCACCTCAGAAGGACAGCAGAGAGTAGGCTGAACGCAACAGCAGTCTGACACGCCACAGGGAACTTTGAGAGACATAACAGTGTATCCAGATATAAAGCTATTCTTTTATCTGGTTTCCTGATTTCTTGATGCACCCAAGAGCATAACTAAGTATGCATAAGATAACATAGAACTTTATTCATCCCGAAGGAGATTCTTGTGCCAGAGGTTGCAAAAAAATATCAACAACATAAGAATAAAAACAATAGAATAATTCATTTACCGTGTAAATGTGTATAAGCATAAGCCTGAGATTTGCACATGCACATGTTTTACAGTGGCCCACCAAGTTAGCTTGAGCGAAAGCACTAAGGAACAAACAGAATAACGGTAATGCTCTTGAAATACGATGTCACTCGACTTTGTTGACTTTGTCACGCGACCGGGATGCGTGTGTTTAACTGCGCGATCACCATTGGATTTGCAGTAGGAGCGAGAAGCGAATGTGTATATGCATCTAGGAAGGGCGCCTGGGAGCAGCGCTATGCTAGTGGATAGTGTCCTCTTATTGCACTAGGTTTATTTCATGTGTGTGTTCGGGGGGGGGGCCCTAGGGGGTCCGTGACCTGTTGAGAGCCGTGCTGGACAAGATTCAGACCATTCCCACCACGGTCAGCTCAGCTGTGGTCCAGCAGCTCCTCGCCGCCAGAGAGGTACTTCATATACACCTGTATACATGTATACATTAACGCAGAGCATTTGTATACCCACATATATATGTATTCATCGACATATATCCGCATATACAGTGCATTATACATTAATGTACCGTTTATATACATGCATATACATGTATACATCAACATAGGGCATTTATATACCTACATATACTTCAACTTGGAGCTAACATTTCTACCTTGTGTGCGCGTGTGTGTGTGTGTGTGTGTGTGTGTGTGTGTGTGTGTGTGTGTGTGTGTGTGTGTGTGTGTGTGTGTGTGTGTGTGTGTGTGTGTGTGTGTGTGTGTGTGTGTGTGTGTGTGTGTCAGGTGGTGGAGTATATCCTGAACAGAAATGCTTGCCTCCTTCCCGCCTATTTTGCCATCACAGAGATCAGGAAACTCTATACTGAGGGACAGCTGTCACACTGGGTATGCATGTAATTATGTGTGTGTGTTTGTTCCGAGGGCAGGACAGTGTGTGTTTCTGTATTGATAATGCATGCACCTGTGTGTGTGTGTCTTTATCATTCGTTCTTCCACCTTCACGGTCTCTCTAGCTCCTGGGCAGTTTGATATCAGACTTTGTCGACAGTTTCAGACCCACTTCCAGAATCAACTCCATCTGTGGTAAGCGGGGAAAAAGTGTGGCATGATCTAGCCCGTTGACATGCAAATATCACCTTCTGAATACGTGTGTGTGTGTGTGTGACGTGTGACGTGTGCGTGACACGTGTGTTTGTGTGTATAGGCAGGTGTAGCCTGTTGCCTGTAGTGAATAACAGCGGGGCCATCTGTAACTCCTGGAAGTTAGACCCCACCACTCTACGCTTTCCTCTCATGGGCATGCTGCCTTATGACAAGGTAACACACACACACACACACAGATACATACACACACACTGTTCTCGCAACATTCTCCATGACTTGTTTGTTATACATGACACTCGCATGCAAATAAACAATATTCCATATATTCCAATGTTATTTCAGAGTTAATGATCAATATTCCATCGTTGAGTAACAATATTCCCATCGTTAATTGTGTGTGTGTGTGTGTGTGTGTGCGTGTGCGCATGCATGCCATGGTTCTCCAGGACCTGTTTGAGCCTCAGACAGGACTGCTGCGTTACGTGCTGGAGCAGCCGTACTCTAGAGAGATGGTGTGCAACATGCTAGGACTCAACAAGCAGGTAACCATTCTCCCTCTCTGTCTCTCTATCCCTCTCTCTCCATTTACCCCCCCCCACCCTCCTCCATTGTTGCTAAGTCGCCTACTGTTTTTCTGTCTATAATTTTTTTCATCCACCCTCCTTCCTGTTTTCATCATCGCAAGGTAGTTTGTACCATTTCACCATTCAATTTCTTGTTTTTCTCCTTTTTTTCCCCCTCATATAATGTTTCGTTTTTTGCTAATGAGTTTGTTTCGATGTTGTTTCTCATGACACCCACCTAGATCTACTACTACTACTATCACTACTACTTCTACTTCTCTTCACGCTTTCTCTCTCTTTATTGTTCCTCATACTCCACTCACGTTTTCTTTCCTCCTTAACTCTTAAGTAGCTCTGCCTTTTCCTGTCACTCCCTGTTGACCCAAATACACACACCTTGTGACGTGAGACTATGTGGTAAAACAGGCCAATTATCTCGCTTTTGCTCTCGGTTTTCCCCCTGCTTTCATTCGCCGCGCCTAACTGGAAGTCTATAGTAAAAGGCCCATGAATGGAACAATTGGATTGCATTTTAGAGCTAAGAGTTATGATATCATGATAACATAACTAGGGATGGGTACCGAGAACCGGTACCACTATGGAACCGGTTCCCGTACAACCGGTACTAACCGTACCGAATCAAAACGCATATTTCGGTGCCTCATTTCGGTGCCAGTAGTTAAAATGCCATTTGAAATATCCACCGCATTTCAGCGCCCTCTAGTGCTCGAAACGAAATATCGCTGATGCACACGTCACGCTGCCCAACCCACACCTAACTTTAGTAAACATTTCAATCAGACAGTGACAGCAAGTACCCGCAAAATGCCGAAACCACGACGGTCGAAAGTCTGGCTGCATTTTACCCCAAAAAACGCGAACAATAGTACCTGCAACAAATGTTTAAAAACCTTCTTAGTTTTAGTCTAGTTTTCGTCGACGGAAACTCAGAACATTTTAGTCTAGTTTTCTTCGACGAAAACTCATAAAATGTTAGTCTAGTTTTAGTCACATTTAAAAAAACAAGATGACCGGAACTGCTGTGAACAACAGACCGGGTATCCTTCTAGTGATTGCATAGATCGTCATACTGCGCGAAGATTTGATGCATTCATCTGATTGATAAAAACCCGACAATGCGCGCCTGCCCCCCCCCCCCCCACTCGCTGGACCTTATTAACTGTTATAAGACGCAGAAGCGCCTGGTCCTGTTCAACTTTACTTGAATGAGCGTAGAAAGACTGGACGTTTTGATCAAGATCACCAGCAATGAGTTGATAAGTGTGACTACAGTCCGTCTTATTGGTGTGTGTGTGTGTGTGTGTGTGTGTGTGGACCAGGCGCTTCTGCGTCTTAATAAGGTCTAGCGACCACCGCCAGGAATGTCGCATTTTCTTCACATTCTCCCGTCTATGATGATCTTTTGATGGTTTGTTTTTTTCCCACTGTAGAAACAACCACCGGCTCCTCTGTTCCATCAAAGTTATTCATTATTTCATTCAATGAATAATTTCGCTTAAAATCTCTTACGATATGTGTGTGTTGTCTCTGACAGGACTTTGACAGCTGTCACTAGGCTAGTTAAGTCACGGGAATGGCGCGCTGTGATTGGCCGAGCGGATATATCTGAGTCTGCTGAAAATCTGTCGTGGCGTTTATCACAGTTTGGAAAGAAAGGGAATAATATAATAATATAATAATATAATAATATAATGCAGAGAAACTAGCCGGTTGTCGCGTTTTGCGGAAACGATTCTTTTTTTTTTTTTAATGGCGCTTATCGCGTTTTGGAATCAAACTCTTTAATAATTAATTCAATTTTGAATGTCCGTTCGTCCACCACTAACATTTTCGTCTCGTCTCGTCTCGTCAACGAAAGTAAAAATAGATTTAGTCACAGTTTTTATTTTCAAAGATCCGTTTTCGTCACGTCAACGTCACGTCTTAGTCATGGGAAAAAGGTCGTTAACGCATATTTTTCTTCAAACATTTCGTTAACGAAATTAACACTGGTTGTTGTTTGCTCTTTTTAAAGAAGGTATCGGTTCTGGCACCGTTTTGGCACCGGTATCGTTTTAAAAGTATCGGTTTGGCACCGGTATCGGATAAATCTAAACGATACCCAACCCTAAACATAACAGAACTTGCACAAACGACACAAAATATAGTACGTTTGACTGACGGAGGATTATGAGACAAACATGAAGTATATATTTTTACCTGCTTGTGGTCTGGCACCCAAAAGGGCAATTAATAAAACAATTTGTGCAAAGTGCTGTTCTATTTAAATTGTACGCACAATGTTGAATTTTTGATTTTTGCCAAGGCTGTTTTTCCAAATATTCTATTGGCTAACCTTGAACCTTCACAATACCTTACGGTTCTGTTGGTGGAACTTGCTTTCATTGATGAGCATTTTTATTGCATAAAAACAATCACCAATGACTGAGGACCACGGTTGAGTTGATGTTCTAACTGTTCTCAGAGTGCAGAACATCGCTCCTTTAGTCACGTTCTTTTCTCTTTCTCTCTTTTGTTCGTTCTTTCTTCCTTTCTTTTCTTTATCTCTCTCTCTGTTCTCCTGTTTTTGTTTTTGTTTTCTCCTCCTTCCTTTCCGTTCTTGTACCCGGTTGTGTGTTGCGTCCGTCTCTGCCAATGCGCTCTCTAGACTCTGAACATTGCCCAGGTATGTCTTTGTTCCTCTCCCTGGTCACCTGACCCGCTAACTAACCAGCCCATTGGACGCTCGGCTCCTTAAGACACGCCACTGATGAGCATCATCATCACACACCGTCTTTTTTTTGTCAAACCGGGGGAGGGAAAGGGACAAGTGAATGGAGGAATTTCTTTTGTTAAAAGCTAAATACCCCAGGACTTGAAATGAGAACAGCAGAGATGTTGTGTGGGTGTTGTCTTGTGTTGAGTAATGCAAAAGTGTGCGAATGGACAATGGGGCACACTATAGTAGGACAAACGTAGGAATGATTCACAGCTTCTTCTAAATTAAGTGTACAGTATATTCTCATCAATTTAACCCCTCGTGGTCCCTTCTAGGAACACGGAAACGACACGTTCACAAATCACTCCCAACTGCACATAAATAAAAGGACATTTTATTTTGTAGCTCAGCAGTAGAGTTCAGAAGGTTAAATTGTAGTTCATTGGGATTGTGCAATGAACTACATTTAAACCAGAATCCTTATTTTAACCAGAATCCATATTTGAACCCATGTCCTACCAGCCCCCCCCCCCCCCCCCAAATGTACACAATTTGATACATAAATCAGTTATTTAGTTAGTAATTAATCTCGTCACTCTAATTGGCCACCAGAGTATCCCCGATGACTTCAACGCTCCCAACATATCCTGCTGTTGGTATTTCAAGTCGTGCTTCACTGCATGCGTGGATGTAGTCTGAGCCTTGCCTTGCTTGATTGTTTTTTATATTTTTCTTTCAATCTTTATTTAAACGGACGTCCGCCTGCGTTTCACCTTCTCCTGTTTTTTGTTTTTCTTTTCCTTTCTTCTGTTGAGCTGACATGGGCAAAACAACTCTTGATTTACTGGCCAATTGGTTGCTTGATTTGGGCACCTCAATCCAGGGAACTGAAAGAGTAGCCTACTGGGACTCGACAATCTTCTACCTTCTTGAACGCTAAACTCACTCGTTTGGTCACTCGGAGTTGCTCACATTTTGAATAGGATCGCAAAATGTCAGTAACAAGAAGAGACAATCAGCTTGATTACCAAGCACCTTTCGAAGTTATTTTGCTCATTGATAAAGGAAATATATCCATCATTTGTATTTGTTTACTTATTTTTTAATGCATTGACATGGCTTGAATTTGGGTCTTCCCCCAGTCCTGGTGGCATGCTAACTTTAATCACGACGTCTCCATCTTGGTCGCCTTAGACAGTTTATTGTGAATGGTTTGGACCACCCACACTAGATAGAGTCTGTTGGAGGAATGTATATTAGTAATCATAATTTCTACCCAGTCAACATGCGAGAATGAGATGTATTGAGTATAAATGAATAAATGGCCTTTGAAGACATTTGGAGGTGTGTTGCTGCCTTCCCAGTAGATCCTTATCCTGTGATTTTGTTTAATCAAAAAATTATACACACACACACACATTTTTGAGTGTTTTGCGTGCATGTGTGTGTCTGCCCAGCGTCGACCCCTTCAGGGGGGAGAGTGAACGCCGACTCTCCGATGCACCGTCGGAGGCGTTGGCATGACTTGGGAGCCGCCCCTCCCAAATCATGTCTAACATGTCTCTCTAGCCATGGCACACATGCATGTGTGTGTGTGTGTGTGTGTGTGTGTGTGTGTGTGTGTGTGTGTGTGTGTGTGTGTGTGTGTGTGTGTGTGTGTGTGTGTGTGTGTGTGTGTGTGTGTGTGTGTGTGTGTGCAGTGTTTCTTTTGTCCGTTTTGTCATTCTTTAAATCACTCCATCCGTGTGTGGTTGCGTGCCCCGTGCCATGTCGTTGTGCTCCCGTGATTCAGCTCCTTGACGCGCCATGCAATGTTAGCTAGCCGCTAGCCAGTGTAGCGGCCCACCCACCGCCATCCATCGCCATTCACCCACTCTGTAGTCCTCTATCCCAGGGGCTGTTGGCCGGTTGGGATTTGTAGTCCTACTAGGTTTTAGCCTCGCTAATGCTAACATCCGCTACTGAATATAAAGGGGTTATCCCAGTTGTTATTCTTGGTGGGTACTTGCCAACCAGATTGAAAGAAGGAGACTTGGTGTATGATGAGCTTGTGTCCCATTCAGGCTGTCTAATGGGCAAATAAACAGACTTATAGCACCTTCATACAGTCACAATTCATTCAATATTGCTCATTAAACCTTGCTGTAATCATGTTGCAAGTAGGCTTATGAGTGTTGACCTCTAAAGCAAGTAACACAATAAGAAGTCTAAACTGCACACACTAACAAATCCAAATGTTGATATTGGAGCAATATTTATATTACAACTACTTCATCCGTAAAACATTTTTCCTAGTTGTCTCAAATAATTTTATCTGGTAAAAAAACAAAAACATTGAGCAATTATAGACGCCTGGGGTTGAATCCATAGCTTTCATCTCACCCTTCACCCCACATGCTGTTAGTATGGTTTGCTTCCTGTCATGCCATCGTTCACCGCTCGCCTGCACCTGTCTGTCATCAGGTGGTCGTCGTGGTAACCTGTAGTGATGGTAACCTGTAGTCATCTGATGGGCAGGTCAAGTGAGACGAGCACAGGGGAGTCGAAGCTAGGTCTAGCACGCCGTTTTGATTCACGAAATGATTTAACGGCTCTCTTGTTTATCTTTCTTTCTCCTCTTCTCCTCCCCTCCTCCCTTCCGGTCTCTGCCCTCCATCCGTCTGTCTGATTTCATTGATTTGTTGAAATCCCACCATCTCTCGCTCTCTCTCTCTCTCTCTCCACTATTAATCCATCTGACCAACGTCTACTATCACACCCACCCTCACACCCCATCTCCTCCACCCCATACCCCATCACCACCTCCACCCCCACCCAACCATCTTCTCCACCCCACCCCACCCCTCCACCACCAGCACAAGCAGCGCTGTCCGGTGCTGGAGGAGCAGCTGGTGGACCTGGTGGTGTACGCCATGGAGCGCTCGGAGACGGAGGAGCACTTTGACGCCGACGTGGGCGGCACCAGCCAGCTGCTGTGGCAGCACCTGTCCTCCCAGCTCATCTTCTTTGTGCTCTTCCAGTTCGCCAGCTTCCCGCACATGGTGCTCTCGCTGCACCAGAAGGTAAAGGGGTTGGCACACCGCCCCCTACTGGCTGGAAGTCATAATTTGATATTGTAAAAGTGTGTGACTGTGTCTGTCGGTCTGTTTCTCTGTCTGTCTCTCTGAGTGTGTGTCTGTCTGTCTGTCTGTCTGTCTGTCTGTCTCTCTCTTTCTGTCTTTGTCTTGCTGTCTCTGTCTCTCTCTCTGTCTGTCTGTCTTTGTGTGAGTGATCTCCTCCTCTCCATTGATCCACTTGGTGTGTGTGTGTGTCTGTGTGTGTGATTCTGCGATTCTGCCCCAGCTTGCAGGCAGGGGTCTGATCAAGGGCCGGGACCACCTGATGTGGGTGCTGCTCCAGTTCATCTCGGGCAGCATCCAGAAAAACGCCCTAGCCGACTTCCTGCCCGTCATGAAGCTCTTTGACCTCCTCTATCCCGAGAAAGAAGTATGTGTGTGTGTCTGTCTGTCTGTCTGTCTCTTAAGGCTGAACGATATGGGGAAATAATCATATGTTGCTATATGATTCACTGTTTGTGGGAATTCTAATTTTTGCACCACAACCAGGGCACATCTCTGCAGCACTACAGTCCTGAATTTATAATGTTTTTATAAATGTCCTGGCTTTTGGATATTGCATTTGGCTACATTGCGATTCCAATTATATTTCGATTAATTGGTCAGCCTGTGTGTGTGTGTGTGTGTGTGTGTGTGTGTGTGTCAACGAATTTTGACAAACCAAAATGGATGCATTTATTATCGTCTTCTGCACTCTCTTCCTCCCTCTCTGTCTCTCCCTCCCTCCCTCTCTTTCCCTCCATCCCTCTCTCCCTCCCTCCCTCCCTCCCAGTGTATTCCGGTCCCAGACATCAACAAGCCCCAGTCCACGCACTCCTTCGCCATGACATGCATCTGGATCCATCTGAACCGCAAGGCCCAGAACGACAACTCCAAGCTGCAGATCCCCATACCGCACTCACTGAAGCTGCACCACGAGTACGTACACGCCCCCCCTCCCCTGCCCAGCCCTGACCTCCCCTCGCATTGTTGGTGATGTGATCACAATGAACTGTTTTTGGAGAATGCACCCCTAATCCAGCAGGCCCATCCATTCATCAAGAGATCCCAGAAGGTTATGTTTATGTAATTCACTGGAGTAGCTTTTATCCAAGCAAGCAACTCGGTTGAAGTGAAGTGACATTTGAGTCATGAATGAACAGGCATCACGCATCTTGCTCAAGGATGCCTACTCCAGGTAGTACCGTCGTAGTACTGTAGTACTGTACACTTGGTAAATGGTAAATGGATTGCATTTATATAGCGCTTTTATCCAAAGCGCTTTACAGTATTGCCTCTCATTCACCCATTCATACACCGCCGGCAGTGTCCACCATGCAAGTTAACAACCAACACGTCAGGAGCAGTTAGGGTTAGGTGGCGTCTTGCTCAGGGACACCTCGACACTTAGCTAGGTGGAGCCTGGGAATCGAACCAGCAACCTTCCTGTTGCCAGACAACCGCTCTTATCTCCTGAGCAACTGCCGCCCCACACTTGGCTTCAAACCCAGAATTCTTAAGCTCTGCATCAAACGCATTCCTTTATTTAACGTTTGCTGACTGAGCTTATTGGTGTTGAGGTCAACTCGGGTATAAAATGCACCAGAAACAAGTTTTTTGCGATCTCTTGCTCTAGGTTCCTGCAGCAGTCTCTGCGCAACAAGTCCCTAGGCATGTCGGACTACAAGATCGCCCTGCTGTGCAACGCCTACAGCACCAACTCGGAGTGCTTCACGCTGCCCATGGGCGTGCTGGTGGAGACCATCTACGGCAACGGCTCCATGCGCATCAACCTGCCCGGCACCTGCATGGCGTCCGGCTCCGTCTCCCCACTGCCCATGAACCTGCTGGACTCCCTCACCGTGCACGCCAAGATGAGGTGTGTGTGTGTGTGTGTGTGTGTGTGTGTGTGTTGTGGGTGGTGGTGTGTGTGTGTGTGTGTGTGTGTGTGTGTGTGTGTGTGTGTGGTGTTGTGTGTGTGTGTGTGTGTGTGTGTGTGTGTGTGTGTGTGTGTGTGTGTGTGTGTGTGTGTGTGTGTGTGTGTGGTTGTGTCTGTCTGTCTGTCCCTGTCTCTCTGTCTGTCTCTGTCTCTCTCTGTCTTTCACTCTCTCATAGCGCTCACCAGACCATGTCCGCGTCTGTCCTTACCGTTCCCCACCCAGTCTGATCCACAGCATCGCCACGCGCGTCATCAAGCTGGCGCACGCCAAGTCCAGCATGGCGCTGGCTCCGGCCCTGGTGGAGACCTACAGCCGCCTGCTGGTCTACATGGAGATCGAGTCGCTGGGCATCAAGGGCTTCATAAGTCAGTTCCACCGCTCTCAGAACCAAACGCATGCAACAGCATTTAGGTCCAGCCTCTATGAACAGTGTGTATATACAGTATATACATGTCGACATATTGGTCAATATTAGGTGTTTTAATTGAAATGGCAATGCTGACATGATGGTACTTAATAAGAATTGAAATGGTGTTTGCTAGAAACGATAATAATGGGTACACATTTAATACATTTTAATACAGCCAGAGTAGGGATGCACCGATACCGATACCAGTATCCAGTATCCGGTCCGATACTGTGCTCATGTACTCGTACTCGTTAAACTACTCCGATACAACCGCACCCGATATCACTTTGGCAACGCAACGTTAACCTTGTAATATTCTTAGCCAAGGAATAGTGAAATATAGAGATGCAACCGAGTTGGCGTTTATGGCTGTTTAATAGCAACTGCGCATGGTACCGAGTATCCGACTGACTACCTAATAATCCTATCCCTAGTGTAATACACCACCTCACCTATAGGTGGCGCCTGGCGCATGCCTTGTATATTACAAATATCTCGTTAGTTGATCAGGCAGGTGGAATGTGTGTGGCAGTGCCATTATATTTGTTTAATTTGTTCACAGTCATAAAATGACTGAAATTATGTTATCATATTATAATAACATAATTTCAGTTGTTCTGCTACAGTTGTATGTTGGATGGTTCTGAAATCCACTGAAGAGGTTACATTTCAGTGAAATGTGTGGCAGTGCCGTTATATTTGTTTAATTTGTTCACAGTCAGACAGTGAGGAACATCTGATGAAAATAAAACATGTTTTCAAAGTCATTGTTAGAACTGTAATGGTTTTATTAAGTACTCGTATCGGTATTCGGTATCGGAAAGTACACAAATGTAAGTACTTGTACTTGTACTCGGTCTGAAAAAAAAGTGGTATCGGTGCATCCCCAAGCCAGAGTATTACTTCTTCACTTGTCACTTTCTACTTTTACCGTACTTGTTTATAAGAAGTACTGTTCAGAAGAAAACCTTTTACTGTACTTTTAACTGTACTTACTAGGTATTATGACACATTGTTTTGAGTTGTTTAGAAGTAATTTGTTTAGAATAATACTGCAGGAGTGAATGGGGAGTAAGCATTCTATTGTACTTGTTACATATGGAAATAAAGAAACCTTGAATCTCCAATGTTGACGTGATAATACGTAATAATGAATGGTGTTTGCTAGAAATGATAATAATGGGTATAGATATGATTTTTTGCTGTGTGTGCGCACAGACACAAGGAAACTCAGAGAAGTGCTGTAACTGAGTCTTCACACTTCCTTGAGTGCCTGGTCATTTTGGTGGCATTTTAAGGAGCTCCACTTAACTATTGTTACTGTTTTTCATGTGTTCAGGTCAGCTGCTGCCCAACGTGTTCAAGTCCCACGCATGGGGCATCCTGCACACGCTGCTGGAGATGTTCAGCTACCGCATGCACCACATCCAGCCCCACTACCGCGTGCAGCTGCTCAGCCACCTGCACAGCCTGGCCGCCGTGCCCCAAACCAACCAGAACCAGCTGCACCTCTGGTACCCGGGGGAGACACACACACGCACGCATGCACACACACATACACGCATGCACACACACACGCGCGCACACACATACACACAAATTCACACTCAGACGCACATACACACACTGACTCAACACACACACTGACTCACACACACAGACCGACTCACACACACAGACCGACACACACACACACACACACACACACACACACACACACACACACACCGACTGACTCAGAGAGAGACACACACCCACACACTGACTCACACACACCCACACACTGACTCACACACTGACTGACTGACACACACACTGTGCAATTTGCCCAATTGTTTAATTGGTGTTAAAATACATCATTGTTTACAGGCGTGAAGGTAAAGCTTGGGGGGGGGTTTATTAATTATATTTCCCTCTCTCTGTCTCCCCCCAGTGTCGAGAGCACAGCACTGCGGCTGATCACAGCGCTGGGCAGCTCTGAGGTGCAGCCCCAGTTCACACGCTTCCTCAACGACCCCAAGTCGGTCCTGTCGGCAGAGTCTGAGGAGCTGAACCGAGCTCTGATCCTCACGCTGGCCAGAGCCACGCACGTCACCGGTAGGGAAGCTTCTTTCCTTCCTCCCTTCCTTCCTTCCTCCCTTCCTTCCTTCCTCCTTGCACATGGAGACTGTGGAGATGACCAACTTTGTCGTGTGTGTGTGTGTGTGTGTGTGTGTGTGTGTGTGTGTGTGTGTGTGTGTGTGTGTGTGTGTGTGTGTGTGTGTGTGTGTGTGTGTGTGTGTGTGTGTGTGTGTGTGTGTGTGTGTGTGTGCGCGCACAGATTTCTTCACAGGCTCTGACTCCATCCAAGGCACCTGGTGCAAGGACATCCTCCAGACCATCATGAACTTCACGCCACACAACTGGGCCTCACACACGCTGTCGTGCTTCCCCGCGCCGCTGCAGGTACACACACACGCACACACACAGACACTTAATACATTTTTACACCAACAGTCACTACTTTACTTGTCACTTTTTACTTTTACTGTACTTATTAGGTATTGTATTACTATTTCTTCAGAGTTGTTTTAGTATTTATTTAGTTTATAAGAAATACTGTTCAGAAGAAAACCTTTGACTGTACTTACTACGTACCATTACTAATTGTTTATAGAGTTGTTTAGAATTTGTTTAGAAGAATACTGCAGAAGCGAAAGAAATCTTGAATCTTGAACAGACCATGCACACACATGGAGTCAACAGCAACCTACTGGCACTCGGATTACAAAATGGCGTTTCCATCTCTCTGTCTCTGTGTTCCCGCTCCCCCAGGCGTTCTTCGCGCAGAACAACGTGCCCCAGGAGTCCCGATTCAACCTGAAGAAGAACGTGGAGGAGGAGTACCGCAAGTGGAAGTCCATGTCCAACGAGAACGACATCATCACCCACTTCTCCCTGCAGGGCTCGCCGCCCCTCTTCCTGTGCCTGCTGTGGAAGATGCTGCTGGAGACCGACCACATCAACCAAATGGGCTACAGGTGGGGGCCGCCGCTGTCATGGGTGGCACACACACACACACACACACTCTCTCTCTCTCACACTCGCTCGCACGAACACACACAGTGGATTTCCCGCTACGTCTATAAGGCACATTGTACAATTACATTTAGCAGAGTCGAGTCAAGTCAGTTTTATTTGTATGGCCCTCAATCACAGTTAGTCTCAAAGGGCTTTATGATTATGGGGCCATGTGATTATGACACCCCCCTAGCCCTAGCCCCCCTAAGGGCAAGAAACGACTCCCTTAATTACCAAGGAAGAAATCTGGAGAAGGAACTCATAGTGGGGGATCCCTCCTTCCACGGTTCAGAGTGCAGTGGCTGGAGAGCAAGCCGGTAGGTAGACACTTTTATGGCAGACTTTGAGTTGGTGGTAAAAAAAAAAAGTACAAAACGGGGTTCCCACTGTTCCTTGAAGTGTTTGTGCGTATGTGTGTGCCCGTGTGTGTGTGTGTGTGTGTGTGTGTGCGTGCGTGCGTGCGTGCGTCAGGGTGTTGGAGCGGATTGGGGCACGCGCGCTGGTGGCCCACGTGCGCACGTTTGCGGACTTCCTGGTGTACGAGTTCTCCACGTCGGCCGGCGGCCAGCAGCTCAACAAGTGCATCGAGATCCTGAACGACATGGTGTGGAAGTACAACATCGTCACCCTGGACAGACTCATCCTGTGTCTGGTGAGAGAGACACACAGACAGGCACTCGCACGCTCACACTTTCCACACTTTCCCGCAGGCCATCAGGACTGTGAACTCTGACCTCACTAGGGCCCCCTTCCATGCACGCACGTACGCACGCACGCACACACATACACACACACATAGGTAGTACATAATACATGCACCACATAGTTTATTTGCTTATTTGGTCATATTTCTCATAAAAAAAAAAGCTGCTATTTTTGCTCTAATGTAAATAGTGTGGATATTCTGATTCTTTCCCTTCAATTTATGATATTTGTCTCTTATTCTCCCTCTCTCTCTCCCCTCTCTCTCTCTCTCTCTTGCTCTCTCTGTCTCTCTGTCTCTCTCTCTCTCTCGTCCTCCCACCAGGCCATGCGGAGCCACGAGGGCAACGAGGCGCAGGTGTGCTACTTCATCATCCAGCTGCTGCTGCTGAAGCCCAACGACTTCCGGAACCGCGTCAACGACTTCGTCAAAGAGAACGCGCCGGAACACTGGCTGCAGAACGACTGGCACAGCAAGCACATGAGCTACCACAAGGTATGGGTGCTGCAGCAGTACCACCTAGGGTTGCTCAAAATTCCCGAATCTGACCCTTTTTAAATCCCGGGATTATAGAGCCCCTTCCCGGGAAATCCCGGGATTCCCGTAGAAACCGGAAGTGCCTTTTAATACTAATTTAATGCTAGGCCTATATAAATAAATGCAACAGAACGCTATTTTATCGAATACAAATGTTTTATTTCTATGAAGAACATGCAGCAATTCTGTTGAAATTCTCACGAAGAAAAAAAACAGCAATCTTCGTTACATTGTGTAGCGGCCGGGGGGGGCGGGGCCACCACATGGCTGCGCAGATGACGTGGGGGGCCGGAGGGATGATGAGGAATGTTATGTATGGGAAATGTATTATGGGAAAGCACATGGGCGTAGAATTTAGTGGGGACGCTGGGGACATGTCCCCACCAATATCCAGCGATATCACCCACCCCCCCCCGCCTCCAGAATCAGAACCGCGGATTAACGGAGCACCCCCCCTCCCCCCCCCCTCATCCGAACCACGGATTAATGTCCAAAATAAAAAATCCCGTACTCCTTGTGAAAGCACAATAACAGGTAGAACTCTGGGTGGTGTCCTGGGCCACCGAGCAACAATACAACTACACTCCGCGTCTCGTCTCTTCAGCTCCTCGTGGCGTTCGTAGACAATTTCATTCATCCGGCGCAGTGATTTGTTTTTATGACCTTCTAACGGTAGTTCTTATGCTGGCCTTACTAAAAAGAAAATAAATCATATTGCACAATATATGAGCATAGTATTATTAGTTTTAGGCTACTAATTAAATGCAACTAGTTATAAAAAGTTAACAAATACCCCTCCAAAAAAAAATAAAAAAAACCGGGACCCGTTGCTAATTCCCGTACTAAAGAGGCTGAAGATTTTCACCAGGGAATCCCGGGATCCGGCGAGCAACCCCTAGTAACCACCCTCTGTTCCAGTAGTCAGGGAAGTAGCCTACATTTAGTATCAGATTGAAAAGTTTTAGAACAGCCAATTTGAATTGGGGGTCCGTATGTATTAGCATCTCTGGGCTGTAGATTGTGTAACTTTCCCTCCTGCTCTTTCTGAGTTATTGGGAAGTCCAATGGGTTTTGGTTATCCTTTATAGTAATCTCAAGGTTTTCCAGTCTTTCAGATATTTGTTGCTGGTCAGAATTTAAAATAGGATGGTCAAATAGGTTTGTGAAATGCTCTTTCCATATATCTCCATTTTGAATTGCTAATTCATCACGAGGCTTTTTGTTTAAATCTTTCCAATTGTCCCAGAATTTGTTTGAGTTAATTGATTCTTCTATATCTTTTAGTTGATTTTGTATATGTGTATTCTTCTTTGCTCTGATTGTATGTTTATACATCTTGAGGGATTCAGTATACTGAATGCGAATATCTTGGTTGTCTGGTTGCCGATATTTTTGGTTTGATAGTTTTCTACGCTTTTTGCATTCAGAATCAATCCAATAGTCTGATTTTATTCTCTTTTGTTTGGTTTTAGTGGTGGCCAAATTATTTTTTATCATTTGTGGATATAAATGAGCTTAGGAGTGCTTGGGTTTCTGGCTGTGTAACTGAGCTATGGTACATTTCAGAGCTGTCTTTACCCCATTTGTAGCTGGGTTTGATTATTACAGATTATTTTCTCGTTTTTTGACTGTTTCTATTGATTGTAAAAGTTCAGATTTAAACCATATAAGCATGTCCCCCGAGTTTCTTCCTTGAGTCACTCCTTTCATTTTAATTGATGGGACTACTAACTCTTTGTAACCTGGGGGACAGCCAGTGGGATCATCTCCTCTACACCATGTCTCCTGTAAAATTAGAAGATCATCATTCTTTACAGATTTAATGAACTCAGGGTCTCTACTCTTTAGACCAAACACAGAGGATCTTAGACCCTGAATGTTCCAAATAGAAACACGAAAAGATGTCATTTAGTTTCTCAACTTAGGTTTGTGTTGATTGCATTTTTAAAAGAGAGAAACATTGAAAAACAGCATTTGTAATATTCTGAATTATGCATTCTATTAATACGTAACAGAGTGAAACGTGTAAACTTTGAACTTGGACTTTTCTATTTTATTTTATTTCTTTAATTGTTTATAGTTTTAGTCCATTTAACATGTGGTTGGGTACCTCTTACCATGATCCACTGCCCATTAGACATGCACAGATGAGGCTGAGCATCTGTTGGATGTCTCCGAGTTCGGTGCCGGCAGGGCCTCCTGTTCCACTGAGTGCCTGAGCATAGGTGAGGGTACCTGGCCGAGGCTGGACTTGTTGGGGTGGTGGAGCTGGATTACGGTGAAGTGCGGGAGCAAATCCAGTTGGGGCGGGCGGTGGGGTCGCTGGTCCTGGGTTCTCGTGGGGTCTTCTCTGCTTGCCTGGTTGTGGTGGGTAGTGTGGGGTATGGTATTGGATCCTTGGTGGGGGGGTTCGAGACGCTCTGTCTGGAGGTGCTGAGGTGCGTTTCATTGGTCGAGGGGTATTTGGGTGTCCTCTATTGTTGTGTGTCAGAGGATTGATATTCTGGGTGAATGCCGTGTCTTTCAGTGTCTTAGCAAACACCAGGACTGCCTCTTTATGTAGATGGACGTGGTCAGAGAGGGAGTCCATGTTCAGAGTGGAGTGATGGGCACGATGGACATTTGGCCGTAGTGCACAAACCCTGGAGACACTGGTGTTGATTTTCTGGATGGTGAGTGGGTGAACATCTTTCCTGGGCAGCAGGGTGGATAGGGCTGGGCATCGCCACTGATTTCCCAAAACGATTCGATTCCGATTCACAAGGTCCCGATTCACAAGGTCCCGATTCACAAGGTCCCGATTTGATTCGCGATTCGATGCGATTCGATTCGATTTCGATTAGGAATATTTTAGTTACAATACCAATTTTGCTTGAATATGAAAGATTCTCAGAGAACTAATGTGGTAAATGGTAC
>PIJE02000886.1:201453-212475 GCA_002895965.2 Coryphaenoides rupestris | reverse complement strand
GCATAAATACTACTAATACATACTACTAATACATACTACTAATACATACTACTAATACATACTACTAATACATACTACTAATACATACTACTAATACATACTACTAATACATACTACTAATACATACTCCTAATACATACTACTAATACGTACTACCAATACGAATCGTAAACCATTCACTTTAAGCCATAAAGCATAAACCACAAGCCACGAACCATGTGTCACAAATCATCAATCATAAAGCATACATCGTAAAGTGTGAATCGTAAATCATAAACCATTGACCATAAACCATAATCCATCATCCACAAATCACAAATTATAAATCGTCCCTGAGTCTCATCTGTATAATTTCTCATCTGTTTTTTTTCCTATTCTATACTTAACTTTGGTAACGTCTGTGATCATAACATTATTTCTCTTTTGTTGCGTGATTGGCCCGCTGGGGCGGTGTCATCGTGTAATGTGGTTCCTCGCAGATTGATGTAGAACGAATCACAGGGACAGACGGAGAGGCAGTTGTTCACAGGAAGCCCAGGTATAGACACAATGATATTTATGAAGTGTGATGTCAAAGTGAGAACAACACACACACACACACGCACACACATGCACACGCACACAACACACACACACACACACACACACACACAGACACATTCTTGAAAACCCCCTGCAGACACGATATGGAGAATGATAAGAATTCTTACCCCAAAATTACACGTGCTCGGAACCAGATAGGAGGGAACATTGAGGATGTGGGTGATGAAAAGAAGAGAATAGAAACGTTGAGAGACGAAGAACCGCACTTACACACACACACACACACACACGCATGCACACACACACACTTACACACGTACTGGGACAGATTGATTGACAGGTGAGCAGGCAGTGTGTGCAGTCAGGACTGGCAGGTGTGTGACAGCATTCTGAGCTCCACGGCGGGGACTGCTGGTGGTGCTGCGGTGGGCGAGGAGAGAGAGAGCGAGAGAGAGACCCCGTGTTGTGGCCCTGGTGGTGGCTCCCCCAACACGGGGCAGACATGATGTAGCACACGCCTGGCTACACAGAGTCATACTTAGCTCCCGCGTCGTCTCAGACAACAGACCCTGCCCTGGGCCTTGTATGGAGCTGGGAACAATGTGTGTGTGTTGTGTGTGTGTGGTGTTGTGTGTGTGTGTGTGTGTGTGTGTGTGTGTGTGTGTGTGTGTGTATGTGTTTCGATGATCTCTACATGATTTTTTTGTTGCACAACATTGTAAAACTGCGTTTGATTATTCTATTTATTGGTTTAATTTCTATCTTGTTATTCTGTTTCATGGCTCACACACATTCACGCAACTTTGACACATGGCTGCTAATAGCATCATCTACCACATACAGAACATACATTATAACACATGTCATGTATAGAACATATCCTGAAGCTCCTCCTGTGTGTATGCAGAGCTATGGTGCCCTCCCTATAAATGAGGTCAAATGTCCATTAGCAGAATGCGTGTGATGTAATGATCTGTCATTACACACAATATAGACAGACAATGTCTGTCTATATTTATATTTGTGTTCTTTCTGTGTGTGTGTGTGTGTGTGTGTGTGTGTGTGTGTGTGTGTGTTGTGTGTGTGTGTGTGTGTAATTCCGGTGTTATGGGAGGGGGTGTGTGGTGTGTGTGTGTGTGTGTGTGTGTGTGTGTGTGTGTGTGTGTGTGTGTGTGGTGTGTGTGTGTGGGTTAAGCAGGCATCGCAGGGCCGTTATCGAGCACATGCGAGCACTCAGAGGCAGTGCAACAAGGTGTGTGTTAATCAGAGGGGATATGGAGAAAGGTCAGAGCTGGTGCACTCTGAGGGAACACACACACACACACACACACACACACACACACACACACACACACACACACCACACACACACACACCATGCTCCATGCTATAGTCTTCACGACCTACATACCTGTGTGTTATGTTGAATTTGCACTTTGATCCAAATCAACCAAATTCCAATATTAGACCTGTCTGATTAGTAACCGTAGTGATTCATAATCTGTAAACAGAGACTATAAATAGTCTGGATATTTAGATTCTTTCCCTTCAATTATGATATTTGTGATATTTGCATTGTTCTGTTGCACATTCCGCTGGGCATCGCCACTTTTTCATTTCACTGCATATCCTGTATGTGTATGTGACTATTAAACTTCTACAATCGTGAATCGTGACTCTTAATCTTGATTTCCGTAACTACCGGTACTTCCTTCGTTCTTATTTCATCGTTTTATTTCAACGTTGCCATCAGAGATAAGCATGGGCGGATTCATCCTTGCACACTAATTAGCATAATTAGCATATATATATATTTTTTAATTGCAGCAAAATCTTCCCCCGATTCCCTCGCGCTCATGCATGCGCCGCCCCTGTCCACCTGAGACACCGACGCAGCCCCTCTCTCTCCATACACCCAGCCTCCGCGGCGGCCATATTGACAGGCAGTATTAAAAGCCGGTAGGTGGTCCTGCGGTGTCGCCGGGCAGAAGGCTCTCGTCACAACACATTAATTACACTCTCCCACTGGCCACGAACGAGGACAGCCACTCGCCGGCGAAACCTGGCGAAAAATCTCCCCGCTTGTCTTGTCTCTCTCTCTCTCTCTCTCTTTCTCTCTCTCTCTCTCTCTTCTCTCTCTCTCTTCTCTTTCTCTTTCTCTTTCTCTTTCTCTTTCTCTCTCTCCCTCTCTGCTCAGTCGCTGCCCTTCATGCTGCCCTCGTGGGATGCGGATAACACAGTGGTAACACGCTGCACTATACAGTAAGGTGACAGGAGATAGTAGTATACAGATCACATGTAAGATTCACACGACACAATATCAAGAAACAGTGTGAGAGGCTAGGATGAGACGGGATGTCGCGTTGCGCCGTTGTAACTTGAGTGGATTCGCCATTTTTCTTTTTAAGTGAGTGGGCATGAGCAGGATTGGACAGTTTTTGCTGGCATCTGGTCTTCCGTCTCTGCCGCGGACACGCGTGTCCATACAGCATATGATTGCGTGGATGTCAAGACATGGACACGCGTGTCAATCCATGGACACATCACGCATGTGTAACGTGAGCACATAGACACGCGACACGCCTAACGTCTGTGTGTATGAATAGGCTCGTGCGCGTCTTATTGATGTCTGTGTGGGTGGTGTTGGGGGGGGGGGGGGGGGGGTTGGCTTTGACTATCTGACCCCCGGACCTGACCCGGCTGCGAACTGTACCCGTCTGCGCCGATCCATACGTATCATCGCTTACCCCGGGCGGGCTCTACCCCCCCCATCCTTCCCTCCTCCCCGCCCTCCCTCCCGCCCTCCCTTACCCCCGCATCCCTTACCCCCGTCCCTTACACCTAAATCTCCCCTCAACGACCTCCATCACCATACACCCCCACTCACACATACACACACACACACACTGGTAGCAATCAACCCCTCCAACCCCCCCCCCCCCAAGCCCCCCAACCCCCTCAACGCAGTCAGCAGTGAGAGGAGCTCTGCCTCCCCCACCTCCCCCTCACCCCCCAACCCCCTCCCTTCAGTGCGTGAGGCGTGAAACACCTCGCCGAGCTCCACCGAAAGCAGCGTACGGAATTGAAGTGTGTGTGTGTGTGTGTGTGTATGTGTGTGTGTGTGTGTGTGTGTGTGTGTGGTGTGTGTTGCAAAACCGGAGGTGCGGGGGCGTCTCCATCCATGGATGAGAGAGTGATGCTGGAGATTGGGTAAATTGGTCCCGTGGTGTGTGAGGAGAGAGGAAGTGGGGCTGGATGTGATGCTAGGGTGTGGTGGCGGTGGTGCTGGTGGTGCTGGTGGTTGGTAGTGGCGGTGGTAGTGGTGTTGGTGGTGGTGGTGGGTGGTGGTGCTGGTGGTGGTGGTGGTGGTGGTGGTGCTGATGCTGGTGGTGGTGGTGCTGATGCTGGTGGTTGTAGAGGTAGTGGTGGTGGTGATGGTGCTGGTGGTGCTGGTGGTGCTGGTGGTGGTAGAGGTGGTGGTGGTGGTAGAGGTGGTGGTGGTGATGCTGCTGGTGGTGGTGGTGCTGGTGGTGGTGGTGGAGGTGGTGGAGGTGGTGGTGGTGGTGGTGCGGTCGTGGGCCCATGGAAGGGAGGAAGGGGATTTGCACGTGGAGATGAAAAAAAGTGAGGCAGAGATGAAAGAGGGGATGAACAGGTGGAGGAGAAGAGAGAAAGAGGGAGAGACAGAGAGAGAGAGAGAGAGAGAGAGAGAGAGAGAGAGAGAGAGAGAGAGAGAGAGAAGAGAGAGAGAGGGGGGCAGGATATAGAGGGAAAAAAGATGGAGGAACACGAGAGAGAGAGAGAGAGAGAGAGAGAGAGAGAGAGAAGAGAGAGGCAACAGACGGAAGTCGCACTTGTGAAGTTGGAGGTGTGAAGGAGAAGAAAAAAAAGACTTGATCGTGCTTAAAGGCAGCTTCTTGGACTGCTGTTTAAAAAAAACCTCCCAAAACACTCCTTAACTGTTTCCTTTCAGCAGCGAGGGATAATCGGGTGAGCGAGTGTGTGAGCGGGCGACAGATCGAGCGAGCGTCACAGTCTGACACACACACACACACACACACACACACACACACACACACACACACACACACACGCAGCATGTGAAGGATGC
This sequence comes from Coryphaenoides rupestris, assembly GCA_002895965.2. NCBI lineage: Eukaryota > Metazoa > Chordata > Actinopteri > Gadiformes > Macrouridae > Coryphaenoides > Coryphaenoides rupestris. Next base: position 207,821 of record PIJE02000886.1, on the reverse strand, counting down.
GTTGAATACACAGCGTAGAATACTATACGCCGCATTATACCATGGCTGGTGTCTGTGGCGGCGTTTTCGCACTCGATCGCACAATGTACTCAATTTTCACGACGTTCACAATATATTGTAAACACACGACGCACACAAATAAATGTATACGTCGTTACAAATCTCAATCGCTTGCTTGCACCTTTGCTCCCAAGAAACCCCCCCCCCCCCCCCCGAAAAAACGACCCTGCTTGTGTCTATCTCACCACATTACGCAAATAGAAACACGCCGAGGTGCCAGACGTGGAGTTTGCCATTTGTCTGATGCGGTGCAGCGGTACGTATAATTCAATTCAATTTTATTTGTTATAGCCCTTCATCACAAGACAGTCTCAAAGGGCTTTACAGGCCAGATTATTATGGGCCAAAAGTGATTTATGACCTCCTAGCCCCGCCCCCCTAAGGGCAAGAAACGACTCCCTTAATTAACAAGGAAGAAATCTCGAGGAGGAACCTCAGAGTGGGGGATCCCTCCTTCCAGGGATGGTTCAGAGTGCAATGGGTGTCATACGGGCATTAAAAACGGGGGTAACAAAGCATGACAAATTATAAATGACAAAGTACAAATAGTAAATGAGATAGTAATATTGTGATGGGTGCTGGCTGGAGAGCAAGCTGGTAGCCGTCAGGTGGGGTGGCCAGGTATCCAGTCACGATCACAGCAGCACCCTAGATAATGGAGACAACATGAAGGTTAGATGGAGCACAGTAAGCAGGGAACATACAAGTATCCTCAGACCTAGTACCCATCGGCAGCTAGGGTAGGCTAGTGCTAACAGTATTGATTTAGCTGTAATTAGAGCTGAGGGGCACTCCTAGCAGCCAAAGGCGAGGGTAAATAGGTGGGTTTTAAGTCTAGCCTTAAATATATCAGCAGAGTCAGCCTCCCTGATTACAGGTGGCAGACTGTTCCACAGATAGGGCGCTCGATAGGGGTGAGAGCAACGGAGCTCCATATATGGGGGCGTATAGCCAGCGCTATACACACCCCCTCCCGCCCATATATGGAAGCCATGAGCTCTGTTGCTCTCACCCCTGGTGGGGTGGGGGGGGGGGGGGGGGCTCCCGTGCCCTTGTCCCTGCCCTGTGGACGGCTGCCCACCACGGGGACGTTTGCGATCGGATGCCAAGGTGCCCAATGGTCCAGATAAACATATGCAGCGCTGCTTACGCCGCCGCCGTGCTACGTGCTACGCCAGGCGCTAGCATGCACCCGCTCATCCGGGGGATGAGGGGAGGGGGGGTTGGGGGGGGGGCACCAAGGGCAAACGGGGGGGATTGGAGGAGGAACAGGGGTGGGTGGTAGTCAGGGCATTTGGGACTTAGTTGCTTGCTTGTTGTCCAATGTTTATGGGTGTGGAGCTGGAGGAGAGTGACCCCCCCATCCCCTTATTCAGAACCTGTGCACCTAGCACCCCCGCTAACACCCCATCTCATCACACACACACACACACACACACACACACACTCATACATGCATGCACACATACACATACACACACACACTCACAGGTACCAGATTGTGCCATGTCCTGTACTGGACATACCTCAGATACACACCTAGACATTTCAAACATGATCATTCTTTGTTCACACACACCCACACCTACTTTGTGTGTGTGTGTGTGTGTGTGTGTGTGTGTGTGTGTGTGTGTGTGTGTGTGTGTGTGTGTGTGTGTGTGTGTGTGTGTGTGTGTGTGTGTGTGTGTGTGTGTGTGTGTGTGTGTGTGTGTGTGTGTGTGTGTGTTTGTGTGTGTGTATGTGTGTCTGGGGGGTCGGTTGCCTGTGTGTCTCAGTATGTAGACTGTACGCATTTTTTGAGTGTGTGTGTGTGTGTATGCACTAGCATGTGTGTGTGTGTGTGTGTGTGTGTGTGTGTGTGTGTGTGTGTGTGTGTGTGTGTGTGTGTGTGTGTGTGTATGTGTGTCTGGGGGGTCGGTTGCCTGTGTGTCTCAGTATGTAGACTGTACGCATTTTTTGAGTGTGTGTGTGTGTGTGTGTGTGTGTGTGTGTGTGTGTGTGTGTGTGTGTGTGTGTGTGTGTGTGTGTGTGTGTGTGTGTGTGTGTGTGTGTGTATGTGTGTCTGGGGGGTCGGTTGCCTGTGTGTCTCAGTATGTAGACTGTACGCATTTTTTGAGTGTGTGTGTGTGTGTATGCACTAGCATGTGTGTGTGTGTGTGTGTGTGTGTGTGTGTGTGTGTGTGTGTGTGTGTGTGTGTGTGTCCGCCCTGCCACGTGTGCATATCAATGCCCACCGCTGTCAGCGGCAGACGACAACAACAACAACAACCACAACAGATAAAAGAGCAGTGAGGATCTCCGTGGCAACGCGCCTGGCCCCTGGCCTTCTGTGACCTTTCACAAGACCAATGTCACTTCTCACCTCAGCCGCGCAGCCGGCCCACACACACACACACACACACACACGCACACACACACACACACTCACACACACACACACACACACACACATCGTACCGTCTCTTCAATTAAAACCTTAATGGGCGCTTTAGCACTCTGTCACTGCGATGACAGCGTCCTAATCTGCCACTGCTGGATCTCCGAGTGGGGTGAGGAGAAGAAAGGGGAGGAAGGGGGGAGGAGGAGGAAGAGGAGGAGGATGAGGAGAAGGAAAAGCAGGAGGAGGAGGAGGAGGAGGTGGAAAGGGAGGGCGGTGGGGGGGTTGGCGAGGCACTGACAATATAATCACGGCGAGATGCGACAGTGTGTGGATAGGATTTCATTTTATGTTTCTTTTTTTTCTTTTTTTTCTTTTTTTCTTTTTTCCTTCACACGCCTCAGAGCTGAGGGGGCGGCTGGGACGGGCCTGGTGGTGGCTGCCGTTGCCGTGGAGACGCTCGTCTCACCTCCACGACACAGAGACCACCCCGGCTGTCACCTCGCATCCGCCCACGGAAGGGGAAGGGAGAGAGAGAGAGAGAGAGAGAGAGAGAGAGAGAGAGAGAGAGAGAGAGAGAGAGAGAGGAGGAGCCTGAAAAGAGCCAGAGACGATCGTGGCTCAGAGCCAAACTCCTTCAGCCCTCAATCCCCCGCCCCCCCCCCCCCACCATCTTTCTTACTCCGACCCCCCAACTCCCCTACACCGACCCCCCCCCCCCCCCCCCCCCCAACACACACACGCCCCCACTGCTGCTGTCTCCCTTGACACTTCCAGTGTGTCTGCGTGAACTTTTTTAGATGTAGTGATCCCTTTAACCTTTGCCACCGGGAGACGAAATCGAAGAGATGAGACCTGTTGGCGTTTTTTCGTTTGTTTTTTTAAGCCGTCGAGGACCATTAGCAGCCGTTCACCGTAAGATAACCTTTTCAGGCTCACTTGATGTGCTCCCATCTACATAACGCCACGGATTACACTCAAAACACACAGGAAGTCGAAAGCAATCGTGGATTATAATGTGTCTCAACTCAGGGTTATAATCTTAAAATTATCTTTTCATCCCTGTGTGGAGGATGCAGATGTGAATACTTAAATTACCCATGGTTCAAGAAATAGCTCAAATTGCTCAGGACATCTTGATATGAAAGTCTGCTCAGTTATAACAATTATAATAAATCCATTCATTTCCTCCTTCCATCCATCCTTTTACCAATACATTTATTTATCCATCCATCAACCGTCCTCCAACAACGTATCATCCACCCGTGTAACATTTTCCATCCATCCCTCCATCCAACCATCCATAATCTATCATCCATCCCTCCATCCATCCATAATCTATCATCCATCCATCATCCATAATCTATCATCCATCCATCCATCCATCCATCCATCATCCATAATCTATCATCCATCTATCATCCATCCATAATCTATCCATCCATCCATCCATCCAGTCATCTATTCATCCATCCATCCATCTATAATCTATCATCCATCCATCATCCATCCATCCATCCACCCTCCACCCACCCAACCTCATCCCATCTCAGCGTCTCCTCGCTGCACTGCTGAACTTGTGCTCCCCGCTGCCTCTTGGTTGACCTCCTCCGCTGGTGTGCTGTGAACCCCCCCCCCCCACCCCCGCCCCCACCCGCTCACCGTCACCCTCACCCAACCCAACCACCAACACACACACACACACACACACACACACACACAGACACCACCAACACACATACGCACACACACACACACACAGACACACACACACACACGTGCACGCACACCGGCCTCCTGCGCTCAAAGCAGACTGACGATCCCGTCTCGTGGAAGTGCGAAAATAAGATGGCATTGGATCTATTAACACGTTGGGCTGAGTGTGAGGGAGTGTGGGGGGGGGGGGGGGCTGGGGGGAGGGGGGGCTGGGAGGGGTGACGGGGGGGGAAACAGAGCTCCTCTCACTGCTGACTGGATGGAAGGGGTTGGGGCTTGGGGGGTTGGAGGGGTGTGTGTGATTGTGTGTGTGTGTGTGTGTGTGTGTGTGTGTGTGTGTGTGTGGGAGGGGGAGGGGGGAGGTGGGGTTGGGTGGGTGGTTGAATTGACGGAGGTCGTTAAGGGGAGATTTAGGTGTAAGGGGCTCGACTATAGGCAATTAGTAACAGCTGAGCACCAGAGGTCAGTGGGAGAGGGTGGGGGGGGGGGGGGTGGATGGGGGTGGGGGGGGCAATGGGGGGGGGGGGTGGCGCTCGAGACAGAGGCCGCAGGGTTGGGGTGTGTGTGTGTGTGTGTGTGTGTGTGTGTGTGTGTGTGAGGCGCGTTGCGACTCGTCCTCCAGGACAAGTGTGGCAGCTCATCAACAGCTCCCCGCGCACCGATCGACGGGCTGATCAAAGTATTGATCGACGGGGCCGACCAGTCGGGACTTGTGTTGTCCGAGTTAACCGAGAGGCTCACCGCGGCGAGGCATCTCACACACACACACACACGGGCGCGCACGCGTGACGCGGCCTCGGCGGGAAACGCTGCCGGGGGATTGGATCTGTGTCATAATCAGCGGTTCGGCTCCGCCACCGGAACCTGTGACATTATTTGCTATTGAATTCACATGGAAGCCAATGTGAGATACGCCTGACTGGGTCTATATGTGTGTGTGTGTGTGTGTGTGTGTGTGTGTGTGTGTATTTTTGCGTGAATGTGTCCTTGATTGCAAGTGTTGTAAATGCATGTACACGTGTGTACACACCATTATCGGTGTTTGTGTTAATGTGCGTCTGTGTCTGTGTGTGTGTGTGTGTGAGAGAACCTATGCCTCTCTCTGTGTGTGTGTGTGTGTGTGTGTGTGTGTGTGTGTGTGTGTGTGTGTGTGTGCGTGTGTGTGCGTGTGTGCGTGTGTGTCAGTGTGTGCCCCTGCATGCGTGTATATGTGTGTGTGTTTGCACGCATGTGTGTGTGTGTGTGTGTGTGTGTGTGTGTGTGAATCCCTGCATGTGTGTGAGTGTGTGTGTGTGTGTGTGTGTGTTTGAGTGTGTGAGGGGAAAATAAATCACCAAATTCAGCAGCGTCCTCTCAGCACATTCTCATGAAGGTAAGACGTAAGCTGACATACAAACTGCCACTTGGCAAACCAATGTTATGAGGACTTTACATGTGCTCACAGCCACGGGGTTTCACTCCTGAGCGTATTGGCACGCAGAGACGTGTTTCTGTCTCCACAGTGTGTGTACCTCTGTTCCTCTCCCGATGAACCCCCACCTCCTTCACACACACACACACACACACACACACACACACACACACACACACGTACACACACACACACAAGCTCACAACTTTTGCCACACTTCGAGCACTTAGCATTAACCGACTGCATGTTGATAGCGTGGCACATTATGGACCAGTGTTTGGAGGAAAAGAGCGGGAAAACCTTCATTAAAATGGTTACCGGTGAAATATGTGTTAATGGTTAATGGAGATACAATTTGTTTATTCTGTTCTCTGAGTTAAGTTCCACGATTTCAGGTAAAGCCCAGAGTTCCCTTCATATTAGTTCAATGTATAATAATTAATACAAATAATACAATATTGTGTGTATCTTCAAGTAATAATAATTAGCTTTTTTTGTAATAGTTTAAGTAATTTAGTAATTTAGTAATAATTTTTTATTATTACCGATCACTTGAAGATACACAATTGTACTTCGTTTACAGCGATGAATTCATAAAAAGGTACATTTCATTTTATATGAATAAGATCTGTATGCTTAACTCTGACACGTCGGGTCCCCTCTGCTTACCAAACGCCGCGTGTTTCTCGCAGGTGGAGAAGATGATCCAAGCAGATACTTACAGGTGTGAAAAGATGTTACATTTTATTAATACGGCACGGGATTATTCTGTGAAACATGGTTATAGATAGATATATACAGTAT
>PIJE02000886.1:188953-193953 GCA_002895965.2 Coryphaenoides rupestris | reverse complement strand
AATGTATATTCATAAGTAACTTGAACCTCATTAAATGCTCTTTGCGACTTGTCTGGAGATGTATCTATTCATTAGCTTCAAAAGGGTGTCATGTGTATGAATTATGCTAACAGGATCTAATTAGCGGATGCAAATGAGGTTAGTCAAAATTGTGGAGAAAAGACAGAAGAAAATCTCCATGGGACAGTCGGTAGCGTGACGGCTCACCCAGGTCACCCCCACCCCCGCCCCCCCCCCACCATGCTGGGCACCAAATGTGATGGTCCGGCCCCTGCTGCTCTTTACAGTGGGAGGCCGGACCGAACCATAAAAGCCAACAGAGGGGAGGCAGCTGTTGGTCATATTCCGCGTGACGTTTAGAACACAGAGCGTGAAAATGATCCTCCTCCTCGCGCGGACCGTCAGAGACCTTATAGAAGAGACTTTTTCGTGGTGGAACTCTGTGGTTCCGGTGTGAGCAGGACTCACCGAGCGGCGGTGCAGGACGCCCACGGACCCCACCAGCCTCGATGACATCAGTGGCCCCGGGCCGAGGAGGAGACGCTGGCAAGGCTCCGGGAGCAAGCCTTCTGGCCCTTGGTTAGGGGGTGGTGAGGGGGTGTTGGGGGGGGGGGGGGTGGTGAGGGGGGGGAGAAGGGTTACACATGCACACACAAAAAACACATGTGTGCTTGCCAGGACATACGTGCACACACAAGCAAATTCTCTCCCTCTCTCTCTCTTTCTCTCTCTCTCTCTTTCCCTCTCTCTCTCAAACACACACACACACATGCACGCACACACACACACACACCACACACACACACACACACACACAAACCTGGCTATTCGCACTCCCATCCTGCAGTGGAAATAATGGGTGAGCTGTGTTTAAAGCAGCGAGGGTGCAGAGCGGGTACCGGGGGCCGGGGGGTATCTGGCACGGAGAGAACATCGCCACGCCGCCATGGTCTGCCTATACCCTTGCATTGACCCTCAAGCCAAAGCGAAAGAGCTGCCAAGGCTGGCAAGGGCTACAGCAAAGGAGAAGTACCGCGGTGGCGTCCCAGCGACCGCTTTGACTTTCACATACAGTTTAAGGTTGGAGTGTATCACCACGTCACACGTGTCACACGTGTTAGTGAGTGGAACACTTCTGAGCAAAGTTGCATTCACTGCAACCCTGAGGATAAGAAGGCTCAGATATTCTAGTAAATAATTAAATATAAGAAAAATCTATTGACAAAAGTATCGATGAAGATATATAATTATATATTTACATTTACATTTACATTTAGGGCATTTGGCACTTTTATCGCTTTTATCCAAAGTGACTTACAAAGAGTATATTTGTTGAAGGAGACAGCAATATATTGCTGTGGTAAATAAAGATAAGAACAGAGCTGGTTTTGAGGCTTCACAGTTGTGAGTGATGATGTATAATTACAAATATGTAATTACAAAAGTTATAAAGTCATATAAATAGGCAGAATACAGCCAGTAGTGTCTACGCCGGGTTTGAAGAAGCAACGAAAGAAAGACACAGTGGTTCACATGGCTGTGGGTGATGAATAGCACGCCGCGGAAAGAGGCTACATAACATATCACACATTTTTAGTCTGCATCAATTATTATCTGGTAATACATCTGGCTGTAAGAGCGGAGCCTGGCTAATTTATATGAGGCAGTTATATGAACAATGCAAACGCACCAAGAAAAAACCAACAGGCAGCCTATCCCCCATAAGATTACCTTTATGCACAGCTTGAATTCTCATTTGCCATATTTTAAAGAACAGCATTTTTTTTTTTTTGTGATAAAAATGAAAGCAAAACAGTGCGTTCCTACATCCACCCCCTCGTGGTCTCGCTATCTCTGTGTGACTCAACTCTAACCAGTGGTTAGGATACCACCTCTTAAAGCGCAAATGAAAATGTCACACACACACACAGACACACACACACACACACACACGCACACACGCACACGCACACACGCACACACAGATGCACACACACACGCACACACACAGAGATATAATTCGCACAGTGGAATTCAGATCAGTTTATCAGGCTTATGAACGCTAATTGTACACAGTATTGTTGCACAATATCCACTGCTGTGAATAACAGTAGCGTTCTTAAGACACATTAACAAGATCAATGTGTCTATAACACAAAGAAAAAGTGCAACATATAAAATAGTACAGGAGTGGGAACGGGGAGGGGGTGGGGAGAACAACTCCAAACGATTAATGAATTCATCGGCGCATCTTAAAGATGTAAAATAAATAAATAATGACGTCCAAAATGAAATCAAAGCCAGTTTCTCATTTGGTTTTTTTCTTTTTTGTGCACTTGGACTGCAGCACGCGGGCCGTTCCCCACGTCCTCACACCTCCCACACCGATAGAACATGTTGCATTGTTACCACCCCCCACCCTCCACCCTCACCCCCCCCCCCCCCACCCACCCCAAACGAAAAAAAACTTTTAAAAAATAAAATATACAGTCTTAGAAAATAGAACATAAGACAGACACAGACAGACAGACAGACAAGACGGACAGACGGACAGACAGACGGACAGACAGACAGACAGGCGGACAGACAGGCAGACAGACACATACCTTTATTTGTCCAAATCGCTTCGCCAATGTAAACTGTGGCATTGGAACAGCCAAAAAAACGACAAATTTTATTTTTTATTATTTTTTTTTATTTTTTTGTATTTATATTTTTTTTTTTTTTTTTTGTATTATTTATTATTTTTTTTTTTTATCTTTTTATTATTTTTTTTCTTTTTTCTTTTTTGCTTTCTCCTTTTCCACACACACACACACACACACACACACCACACAAAACACACAACACAACACACACACACACACACACACAAACACAACACACACACAAACACAACACACACACAAACACAACACACACAACAAACACACACATACACAACAAACACCAGCGACTATAAAGGTAAGGATGTGTGTGTGTGTGTGTGTGTGTGTGCGCTTGTGTGTGTGTGTGTGCGCTTGTGTGCATGCGTGTGTGTGTGTGTGTGTGTGTGTGTCTGTGCACGGTGCTTGGCGTCACTAACTGCGTCGCTCTCTTCGCGTGGCTCCTGAACTTCTCACCTGATCACTCTGTCTCTCTCTCTCTCTCTCTCTCTCTCTCTCTCATCGTCGAGGGACTGTGGGCTGCTTGGGTAGCCTGTTTGAAAGTCCCATTGAAACAGGAAGATATCGCTTTCTTGGCCATCATGATCATCGATGGAAGAAGCTGATGGAACATGTCGTATAATGATAGATAGATAGATGGATGGATAGATAGATAGATAGATAGATAGATATACTGTAGATAGAGATGGACCGATGGATAGATGGACAGATGGATAGATATAGATAGATATATAGAGAGATATATATATAGAGTAGCAGACAGACAGATAGATCGGTAGACAGAGTGGTCGAAGGAGTGATGGATAAATAGTGTGGTAGATAGATAGAGTGGTGGAGAGATGGAGTGGTAGGGAGACAGATAGACGGAGTGGTAAATAGATAGATAGATAGATAGAGTGATGGATGCATGGCTAGATAGCCAGCCATGGATGTCTTCCATGCTATGTGGGAGTCCCTGCTGTCTCGGTGGCTGCCAGGCGGGCACGACGCGCTCCTCTCTCCCGAGCGCTTGGCTCCAGCGCCGTAGGAGCCCATCTGATGTGGTCCACCACCCCGCCTCACCCCCCCCCCCCCCACCCACCCCAAACGAAAAAAAACTTTTAAAAAATAAAAATCCAGACTTTCTTTTTTTTAGAAAATAAAAAAATAACCCACACAGCTAAAAAAAGTATCCACCAGCACAACAGACAATCGGACAGACAGACAAGCAGACAGACAGGACACCGCACCAGAACAACTTTTTTTTATTTGTCTGCTTCCAAATCGCTTCGCCAATGTAAACTGTGGCATTGGAACAGCCAAAAAAACGACAAAAACTTTTATTTTTTATTATTTTCTTTTCCTATATGTTTTTGTATTTATAATTTTTTTTTTTTTTTTTTGTATTATTTATTATTTTTTTTTTTTATTAATATCAAAAACGTATCAGAACTTAGTTTTTTTTATTTTTTTTCTTTTTTTCTTTATTCCACACACACACACACACACACACACACCACACAAGAACACAACAAACACAACCAGCACAACCACAACACACAACCACCCACAACCAACCAACACCACTGTCAAGCGTATAGATGCACATCTCATACCTACAATCATGAGATGGCCCGTCGGATCTATAAAAGGAAGGATCTGTGTATGTGTGTGTGTGTGTGTGCGCTTGTGTCGGCATGCGTGTTACTGTTGTGTTGTGTGTGTGTGTGTGTTGTGTGGTGTCTGTGCACTGGTGCTTGGCGTCACTAACTGCCGTCGCTCTCTTCGCGTGGCTCCTGAACTCTCACCTTGATCACTCTGTCTTCTTCTCTCTTTCCTCTCTCTCTCTCTCTCTCTCATCGTCGAAGGGACTGTGGCTGCTTGGGTAGCCTGTTTGAAAGTCCCATTGAAACAGGAAGATATCGCTTTCTTGGCCATCGATGATCATCGATGGAAGAAGCTGATGGAACATGTCGTATAATGATAGATAGATAGATGGATGGATAGATAGATAGATAGATAGATAGATATACTTTAGATAGAGATGGACCGATGGATAGATGGACAGATGGAAGATATAAGATAGATATATAGAAGATACTATATTATAGAGTAGCAGACAGACAGATTAGATCAGTCAGACACAGGAGTGGTCGAAGGAGCTGATTGGATAAAATAAGTGTTGGTAGATAGATTAGAGTAGTGGAGAGATGGAGTGGATAGGGAAGACAGAATAGGACGGAGTGGTATATAGATAGATAGATTAGATAGAGTGATGGATGCCATGGCTTAGATAGCAGCCATAGGATGTCTGCCATGCTACTTGTGGAGTCCCTGCTGTCCGGGTGGCTGCCA
>PIJE02000886.1:184417-188928 GCA_002895965.2 Coryphaenoides rupestris | reverse complement strand
AGGGGTGGAGGGTGGGGGGGGGTGGTGCAGAGCACAACAGACAGACAGACAGACAGACAGACAGACACGCACAGAGGCTCCAATCGCTTCGCCATGTGGCTTGGACGCAGCAAGCTCCAAGTTGGTTGGTTGGTTCGTTCTCCCCACACACACACACACACACACACACACGCACACACACATGCACACACACACCAACCCACCCACACGCACACCTGTCAGCTGTGACACATCTCCATACCTACAATCATGAGATGGCCCGTCGGATCTATAAAGGAAGGATCTGTGTATGTGTGTGTGTGTGTGTGCGCTTGTGTGCATGCGTGTGTGTGTGTGTGTGTGTGTGTGTGTGTGTGTGTCTGTGCACGGTGCTTGGCGTCACTAACTGCGTCGCTCTCTTCGCGTGGCTCCTGAACTTCTCACCTGATCACTCTGTCTCTCTCTCTCTCTCTCTCTCTCTCTCTCTCTCTCATCGTCGAGGGACTGTGGGCTGCTTGGGTAGCCTGTTTGAAAGTCCCATTGAAACAGGAAGATATCGCTTTCTTGGCCATCATGATCATCGATGGAAGAAGCTGATGGAACATGTCGTATAATGATAGATAGATAGATGGATGGATAGATAGATAGATAGATAGATAGATATACTGTAGATAGAGATGGACCGATGGATAGATGGACAGATGGATAGATATAGATAGATATATAGAGAGATATATATATATAGAGTAGCAGACAGACAGATAGATCGGTAGACAGAGTGGTCGAAGGAGTGATGGATAAATAGTGTGGTAGATAGATAGAGTGGTGGAGAGATGGAGTGGTAGGGAGACAGATAGACGGAGTGGTAAATAGATAGATAGATAGATAGAGTGATGGATGCATGGCTAGATAGCCAGCCATGGATGTCTTCCATGCTATGTGGGAGTCCCTGCTGTCTCGGTGGCTGCCAGGCGGGCACGACGCGCTCCTCTCTCCCGAGCGCTTGGCTCCAGCGCCGTAGGAGCCCATCTGATGTGGTCCACCACCCCGCCCTGCAGCTCTCCACCCCGGCACCACCACCACCAACCCCCCAACCCCCCCACCCCCCCCCCCCCCCCCCCAACCATCCATCCACCCATCTGACGAGCAGCTCCCTTCCCCGAGGCCCAGACGGCAGGAGGAGGACGGGGTGGTGGGAGGGTGGATTGGTGGGAGCGGTGGGGGCGAGGGGGCGGGTGGGGGTGGGGGGGGGGTGTAGCGGCGGGGGGTGCGGCCCAGATTGTTGCCGACCATTTGCATGTAAATACGGAGAACCGGGCCGGGGTCCGGGATCAATATTGAAGCGTCCCCTGCACGCAGGTCCTTCTGTGTGTGCACATATGAGTGTGTGTGTATGTGTGTGTGTGTGTGTGTGTGTGTGTGGTGGAAGAGGGTGAGGGTGAGGAGGGTACATGTGTCTGCTTGTGTGTGTCTGTGTGTGGTGTGTGTGTGTGTGTGTGTGTGTGTGTGTGTGCGTGTGTGTGTGTGTGTGTGTTGTGTGTGTGTGTGTGTGGGGTGTGTGTGTGTGTGTGTGTGTGTGTGTGTGTGTGTGTGTGTGTGTGTGTGTGTGTGTGTGTGTTGTGTGTGTGTGTGTGTGTGTGTGTGTGTGTGTGTGCGTGTGTGTGTGTGTGTGCGTGCGTGTGTGTGTGTGTGTGTGTTCATGGCTTGATCCAGTATATCTAAATTATACAGCTGCCAAATTGCAGCAAATATTTTAATACAATAGCATTCTGTGGGCTCCCTAATTGCATCTAATGGTTGCTGGATGCATTCCTTCAGATGGAAAAAACCCCAGCAATTTTTAATTGCAATTGACCCCATTTGATCGAGCTGCAGCATAGATTTCAAACACTCCCAAGTTAGACTGACCAATAATACAATTCTGCTTCTGATCATAACCTGGCGGGCCTACGAGTTCCCGGCTGAGTGCTCGGGTCGGTGGTCCCTAGCGTGGATTCAGGGGGCCAGCCACGACAACAACACCCCCCCCCCCCTCATTTTTTCTTTTGCTTTTTTCTCTTTCTCCTCCGAGCACGGGGTCATCGTTAAACCATTAAACATGTCTGGAGGAAAGCAGCCTCCCTGCCTGGAGCACATGGCCTCTGGCTGGTAGACGAGCGAGTGCCACCGCGCCACAGAGAGAGAGAGAGAGAGAGAGAGAGAGAGAAAGAGAAGTCAGGATCTTCTCCTGCTTGTCCCCTCCAGAAGCCCTCTGACCAGGGGATAGAAGTGTTAAAACTCTACATTCTCACTTCTGACTCACTGATTTAACCACATCGGAGGCAACGGAGGCAGCAGCAGCATCAGCTGCAGGATACAGTCGTGTAAATCTGCTCGTGTGTTTTGTCCAAAAGGTGAAAAAAAAAAGAAAGAACAGACATAAGAGAGGGGAGACGAGGCATCCTGAAATGCAGTTTCTGAGTCAGGGCGCACGACGTGATAAAAGCCTGTCGTGTTCGCGTAGTAACAGCGTCATGGGGGGGGGGGACCCGCGTCGTTGGCGGGTCGGTCGGGGGCCCGGCTCAAAGTGCCGACGACGAGGCCCCCCCCCACCCCCAACCCCAATCCCAGTCGACCCACCTAACCCTCTACCGCCCCCCACCACCACAGTCCAGGAGAGTGGTGGTGTTACGGTGGGCCACCACAGAGAGGCGGGAGGGGTGGGAAGGGGTGCTTAATGCAGAGTCGATACGACTCTGCCACCCTCGCTCTCTTCCGCCTCACGCTCCAGAGAGGGGAGAGAGGGGGAGAGAGAGGGGAGAGAGGGAAAAAAGGAAAACACGCACATCCAGTCCACGCCGTCAAACTTTTAGCACCTGCCATTTTGTTTTCCCTGGGCCCCCCCGCACGACGATCTCTCCAGTGTTTTGGAGAGCAGTACGGGGGGGGGGGGGGGGGTCAGGGAGGGAGGCAGAAGTGGGTCAGCGACGGGGGAGGCTAAAGTGGGAGGCGGCGGGGGAGGGGGGGGCGGGCAAAGGTGAGATAGAGGCCAAATCACTAGCGGCCATGTTGGTGTCACAGGCTGCAATGTTGTGCCCCCCGAGAGTAAAAAAAATAAATAATTAAATTAAAAATTACGCAACTGGAATTTGCGGTTGCTTCATTTTGCTTTTAGGTTCAACTGGGACTATTCGTCTGTCATTTTCTAATGGTTTACTCAATTCTTTCAAAAACTGTCGTTCGTCTTTTCGAGTGCAGCATCCATCAAAGGCCGTCATTATTTACTCGTTTTATTTCAAGAAGAAACAAGACAATTCGAAAGGGGCACATTCGTCCAGAACATTAACGCACAAGACAGTTGCAATAAGTACACTACATGGGACGAAAAATATTAAAAAATAAATAAAAAATAAACAACACGAAATACATAATCATCTCTGATCAGCGAGACGAGAGACAAATCCATGAGGGGGGGGCATGAGAACACAGTGGTGTTCATGGCTTGATCCAGTATATCTAAATTATACAGCTGCCAAATTGCAGCAAATATTTTAATACAATAGCATTCTGTGTCCTCCCTAATTGCATCTAATGGTTGCTGGATGCATTCCTTCAGATCGAGCTGCAGCATAGATTTCAAACACTCCCAAGTTAGACTGACCAATAATACAATTCTGCTTCTGATCATAACCTGGCGGGCCTACGAGTTCCCGGCTGAGTGCTCGGGTCGGTGGTCCCTAGAGTGGATTCAGGGGGCCAGCCACGACAACAACAACACCCCCCCCCCTCATTTTTTCTTTTGCTTTTTTCTCTTTCTCCTCCGAGCACGGGGTCATCGTTAAACCATTAAACATGTCTGGAGGAAAGCAGCCTCCCTGCCTGGAGCACATGGCCTCTGGCTGGTAGACGAGCGAGTGCCACCGCGCCACAGAGAGAGAGAGAGAGAGAGAGAGAGAGAAAGAGAAGTCAGGATCTTCTCCTGCTTTCCCCTCCAGAAGCCCTCCGACCAGGGGATAGAAGTGTTAAAACTCTACATTCTCACTTCTGACTCACTGATTTAACCACATCGGAGGCAACGGAGGCAGCAGCAGCATCAGCTGCAGGATACAGTCGTGTAAATCTGCTCGTGTGTTTTGTCCAAAAGGTGAAAAAAAAAAGAAAGAACAGACATAAGAGAGGGGAGACGAGGCATCCTGAAATGCAGTTTCTGAGTCAGGGCGCACGACGTGATAAAAGCCTGTCGTGTTCGCGTAGTAACAGCGTCATGGGGGGGGGGGACCCGCGTCGTTGGCGGGTCGGTCGGGGGCCCGGCTCAAAGTGCCGACGACGAGGCCCCCCCCCACCCCCAACCCCAATCCCAGTCGACCCACCTAACCCTCTACCGCCCCCCACCACCACAGTCCAGGAGAGTGGTGGTGTTACGGTGGGCCACCACAGAGAGGCGGGAGGGGTGGGAAGGGGTGCTTAATGCAGAGTCGATACGACTCTGCCACCCTCGCTCTCTTCCGCCTCACGCTCCAGAGAGGGGAGAGAGGGGGAGAGAGAGGGGAGAG
>PIJE02000886.1:166917-181917 GCA_002895965.2 Coryphaenoides rupestris | reverse complement strand
GAGAATGAGATGGAAGCTCCGTCTACGCGGTTCTGAACCAAATGTGTGCTATGTGTGAATGTAACTTGAAACTTGCACACACACACACACACTTTGTGTGTGTGTGTGTGTGCATGGGGGGGTTTAAGGGATGTGCCGTATAAATCAGGTAGAAACCACAACAGGGATAATCAGTGAAGGAGAACAGCGAAAGGAAGCACACAAAAAAAAAGATATTGATGAAAGCAATATGCAGCCCGATGGAAATTCATGAAAGCTGTCAGCTCTTTATCTTTGAAGACAGCAGCACGTGTGTAACATAAGCTCTCCTCTCTGCTTTGATTCAACGTTCGCAATCTCGACGCGGCGGGGAAATATACTGTCGGACATCCTTGATTCAGCGGAGGGATAAATTCTTCACAATAAAAACGTTGGCGAGGGCGGGTGATTTGCGGAGCGAGGCCGCCGTGGGTGAGACGGCGTGTCGGGGGGGCTGCTCTCTCTCTCTCTCTCTCTCTCTCTCTCTCTCTCTCTCTCTCTCTCTTCTCTCTCTCTCTCTCTCTCTCTCTCTCTCTCCAGCTCCAGGGGTCTATAGGTGGCAGGGATCCCCTAATGAGACTCGCGTTATTAATCCTCGCAATGGACCACATGAATTCACTGGCCAGCAAAGGCTCCGACAGCCACCTTGCCCCATAAACCGGGGAATGTGGCGCCTTTCATGTGCGCGCCGTTGATGATCTACTCTGACAACGATACGCTGCGACTTCCCTTTCCCCTGTCGTGCGGGCCCCGGGCCCCGGGCCCCCTGGCCACGGAGGGTCATCCCAGACACACTTGGACTTTTATGGGTGGTCATGGCAACATGCTGACAGGTCATAGGCGGGAGCTCCTTTACGAGTGGAAGCCCAACATCCACCTCATTTGGAATTAGTTTATTTATTGTCGTCGTGTAAATCACATTTAACTTGTTTTTTTTCTCCAACTCTTCTAAAAGGCCTGCAAAACAGGGGCTTTGTGTGTGCCTCCCTGCGATTGACCAAGATTCACCTCTGGGGCAGAACAGGGGCCATGTTATTTTAGTTTTTACAGTTGTAGGTTTTATTTCGATGGTTTTATGATGACTTTAAGAAGTCTGTGAAACATAGCTGTAAAATAGCTATAAGTGTTCAAACAATGTCCTTCAATGACTCGTATTTTACCAAATCTCCTACTGAAAGACAGCGTTGGGCCAATGCAGGTGAACTGAATGACTGAATAAAGTCTTCCAATCATGTACGAGAGTCCGCTACGACCTTCGCAAGACCATCGGCTCTGCCAAGCGGGAGTATAAGAACAGGGTGGAGGACAAATTCAAGAGCCACGACGTGAGGGGTGTGTGGAAGGGGCTGCAGACAATCACGGACTTCAGAGGGAGAACCAGCGGTGTAGAGAACTCCTCTACCTCCCTCCCTGGCGAGCTAAACACCTTCTTCGCCCGGTTCGACGTGAACGGCAGCCCGCCGAAGTCAGCGCTGCCTGAGGAGGCCAGCCTGCTGAACATCTCAGAGGCTGACGTGCGCAGAGCCTTCAAGCGGGTGGACATCCGGAAGGCGGCGGGCCCAGACCACATCCCGGGGCGCGTCCTCAGAGCATGCGGCAGACCAGTTGGCAGGAGTCTTCGCAGACATCTTCAAACCTGTCCCTGTCCCAGGCTGTTGTTCCCCGAGGTCTTCAAGATGTCCATCATCGTGCCTGTCCCTAAACACCCCAAGGTAACCTGCCTGAATGACTGGAGACCCGTAGCCCTCACCTCGATTGTCAGTAAATGCTTCGAGAGGCTGGTCAAGGACTTCATTTGTTCCATGTTGCCTGCCACGCTGGACCCATGGCAATTTTGCTTACCGTCAAAACAGATCCACCGACGACGCCATTGCCATGGCACTTCACACCGCCCTCTCTCACCTGGAGGGGAAGAACTGTTGTGTGAGAATGCTGTTTGTGGACTTCAACTCAGCGTTCAACACGATAGTTCCTGCCAAGCTCGACACCAAGCTCAGGAGTCTAGGCCTGCACCCGACCATGTGCAGCTGGATACTGGACTTCCTGTCGGGCCGGCCGCCAGGTGGTGAGGATGGCAGCGCCAACCTCATAGCCACTGACCCTCAACACTGGAGCCCCTCAGGGATGCGTGTTGAGCCCTCTCCTCTACTCCCTGTACACCCACGACTGCATGGCTATGCACAGCTCCAACGTCATCATCAAGTTTGCTGACGACACGACAGTGTTGGGTCTGATCGCCGACGACGACGAGACAGCCTACAGGGAGGAGGTTGGATCACTGGCACAGTGGTGCCAAGAGAACAACCTCGCCCTCAACGTCAAGAAGACCAAGGAGCTGATCGTGGACTACAGGAAGCGGAGAGGAGAGCACGCCCCCATCTCCATCGACGGTGCTGCAGTAGAGAGGGTCAGCAGCTTCAGTTCCTCGGCGTGCACATCTCCGAGGACCTCACATGGACCACGCACACCACACACGTGGTGAAAAAGGCCCAAACAACGCCCTGTATTTCCTCAGGCGACTGAGGAAATTCACATGTGCCCCCGCATCCTCAGAACATTCTACTCTGTACCATCGAGAGTGTTCTTACAGGATGCATCACCGTCTGGTACGGGAACTGCCACCAGCACTGGAGCGTAGAAACACTACAGAGGGTGGTGCGGACGGCCCAGTACATCGTTGGAGGTGAGCTTCCCTCCCTCCTGGATATATACACCAGGCGGTGCGTGGCCAAGGCCAAACGGATTATAAAGACAATAACCACCCCAGCCACGAACTGTACACACTTCTACCGTCAGGCAGGCGATACCGCAAGTAATCAAGGTGATGAGGCAGACTCAGAGACAGCTTCCACAGTCAGGCCATCAGGCTGCTGAACAAGTTCGGCATCAATGATCTAAGTGCTAGCGCTAGTGGTTGGTGCTAGTGCTGTGCTGGTGATACGTGCTAGTGTTACTGGCTGGAGCTTGGCAGTGGCTAAGCAGTGGCTAAGATGTTACATGCTAGTGCTGGTCGCTGGTGCTAGGTGTTACTACTGGTCCATGGTGCTAGTACTGGTGTTAGTGCTAGTCCTGGTGCCAACTGCTGGTGCTAGTGTTGTGTCGACTGTCTGGGAAGGTATTCTGTGACATTCTGTGAATGTCAGCATATAACAATGTATATTTTAGTACATTGATTTATATGTGTATTGCTCACCTGGATATTTTTGTTGTATATTCCATTTCATTTTATATTTCATTACTTATTTACACAGAATTTCTATTCATAGTTCTATTTCTATTTTGCACAGTTCTATTTTCTATTTTGTAGTTTTATTCTATTTTGTATTCCTTTATAATTACTGTCGGTTGTCGGGCGTTTTGCACAAAATTTTTTCACTCACTGCTTATACTCACGTGTAAATTGTGAAGTGACAATAAAATACTTGAAAACTTGAAACTTGATGTAAAGTCTATCTGGAGGAAATCTATACTAATGAGGTGATGACAGCTTTGCTGTGAAACGGCTTCCTTGACTTATCTCAAACAATGGAAATTATGGCTGGAAAACAATTTGTGTATCATATACACGTGACTGCTCTGTACTGTTTGATGTGCTATATTGCTTCTGTTGTTGGTGAGGGAGGGAGTGTAAGCTATTACTTAAAGAGAGGGGGGAGGGAGAGAGGGGGGGGCAACAGAAAGAGAGTCAAAAGAAGAGATAGGGGGAGAGGAGAGTAGAGAGAGAGAGAGAGAGAGAGAGAGAGAGGAGAGAGAGCACGAAGAGAGAGAGAGAGAGAGAGAGAGAGAGAGGGAGGGAGGAGAGAGAGAGAGCACGAGAGAAGGGGGGAAAGGGAGAACGGGAGGGAGAGAGAGGGAGAGAGAGAGAGAGAAGAGAGAGAGAGGGGGGGGAGGCGGAGGGCGAGAGGGAGGGAGGAGGGTGGGTGCAGGCGAGGGAGGGGACAGCGCGAGGGCGAGATGGTTATGTGGTGTGGGAGAGAGAGGTGGGGGGCAAAATAAAGAGAGTCAAAGATAGAGAGAGAGAGAGAGAGAGAGAGAGAGAGAGAGAGAGAGAGAGAGAGAGAGAGAGAGCTCAGGCAGGCAAAGGAAATGTGAGAGAGAGAGAAAAAATGCCATGGTTGTATCTCTGAATAGGCTCATCATCATAACTTTAATCTATAAACTTGTGCGGGATTATCGAGTCACTGCTGACCACTGACGGTGTATCCTGCAGTAGGAGGACTCTGAATGGGGGGTCAGTCTTATTTCTCCAAGACAGTCTCCAATTCTCCAACTGCCTTCTGCATCCACATTCAAGACCTATTGATACTGACGATAGGGTGATTCAACTTTCTGAGTAGGAGAGCAGGTAGGGAAGAATAAGTGCATGTCTACAATGTGTATAGTCTCAGCAAGCATATGTTGTCTCGGGGGGGGCTTCCAGCTTCGAGAGGGGGCCGGGAGACTCCTTGGTCTTGATTGACAGCGTTGTTGTGCAGAGGTTGGGTCCCCTGGCTGCCCAATCAGCCAGTCTGCCAGCGCATTCGTGTCACAAGCCAATCTGCCTCCAGCTGTGATTCTCGCTCAGTGTCGCACCGATTTGAACCTCCTCTCCCCAAATTCATCTCCTCAGACACACACAGACACACACACACACACACACACACACACACACACATGCACATGCAAGCACACGCACAAACACACATGCACAGCACACACATGCACACATGAACACATGCACACACACATCCATACATGCACACACCACACATGCACACATGAACACATGCACACACACATCCATACACGCACACCCACACACATGCACACATGCAAGCACACCCACACACATGCATAGGCACAAACACACACATGCACAGCACACACACATGCACGCACACACATGCACGCATTCACACATGCACACATGCAAGCACACCCACACACATGCATAGGCACAAACACACACATGCACGCACGCACTTGCACGCATTCACACATGCACACACGGACATACACACGCACACACACACATCACACACACACACACACACACACACACACACACACACATACACACACACGCACATACACACATGCACGCCTGTATGCACACACACACACATGCACGCACGCATGCACATACACGCACAAACACACACCAACACTCAGAGACTCAGTATATTTGCATGCAAACGTCATGACCCTTCAATTTGATGAATATACAGCACGTGATGAAAGGTGTGAAAAGAGATGCGAGTAGGCCTATATAAACATGTATGTACATATATATTTTTAAAATACACTTCATTGTGGACCTTTACATACATTCTCTCTCTGTCTTAATTTGCCCGGCAAGATCAAGATCAAGATCATCGATTTTCTTCAACAGATTCCAAACATGCATAGGCGTACATATCTGAAACTGTGATTAATAATCAGAACTTGGACCGCGCAGCAACGCGACAGTTCACTGACCGGTCAGTAGAGCGTGGTGTCTGCGCGGTGCAGGTACAGGGAGGTGTGTGTGTGTGTGTGTGTGTGTGTGTGTGTGTTACGTGCATGGTGTGACACATACACACCATGGTGTTGTGCGTGGAACTGGAATGCCTGGAATTGTGTCTATAACAAAATATTTGATTATGATGACGATGATGACGATGATGATGATGATGATTGTTGTTGTATTATTATTATTATTATTATTATTATTATTATTATTATAATTTTTGTTGTTGTTGTTGTTATTATTATTATTATTATTATTATTATTATTATTATTGATTAATATCTCTCTCAAATGTTTGTTCTACGTTTTGGTCACTGACAGACCGTACTGCCCATGCTGGCAACTTTTTTTATGCGGATTAATGTATAATAATTTGGCCAATTCCTATTTGTATTATTATTAGTTCATTTTTAGCATTATTCTCACGCCCTTTTTGTCTTTTGTGTCTTCACAAAGTCAAAAAATACCTCGGCCTACTCTAATAAAAGAAAATAAAGATATAACGTCGTAAATAAATAGATAAAAAAGACACATGAGTCACACACACATATATGCTTTATAGATAATAACGATTAGAATAGGTAGAATGTGAATCAGGCTGCTAATTAGCTGAGAATATAGGCATATCATTTATGTATCTCTTTCAGCATTTAAATAGTATAAGTATTTACAAATAGGTCTACATTTTAGATCATTTCAAATCATGCAAAATTAACAAAAATATAACAATAAATAATTAATTTTTTATTTTTATAATAATACATAAAAAAAGGACGAGGAAGGCTGCATTAGAATTTCTTCTTTTTAATTTTCTTTACAAAAAAATATACAATCTTATTGGCCTATAGGCCCTGTCGGCTATCCCATATTAAATTGAAAATAACCCGAATTCCATGCGGCCTGTCTTAATAATCAGGATCATATTGTTTAGGTTTTTTGTGCAGAGGTTGACACGTTCAGCTGCAGCAGAGGAGGCCCATGAGGAAGTTTCCCAGACTTGTGTTGTACTGGTGGCAATGGTTTGGCTTTGTGTTATCGATGCTGGATGCGTTGCTTCTGTCTGGTAGGCCTACTTAATTATACAACATGAGCAGGCTTATAGTGGTGAGTATGGCTTAGTTAGGCTGAATTATGAAAATCAGATCATTTTTAATATACCCTATAGACCGCAAGTGAGTTTTGCATCCAATTTATTTTTACGTTCTTACTTGTATTTATTTTTGCAGGATTGTTTCCATTTCTTTCCAAATAATTTCAGGCCTATTCAAAATTGTAAAATAAAATAATGACAAATGAATTGCTTTGAAGATCAAAATATAAGCCTAATTAAATGTAAGCCTATACCGTAAACAGTTGCCCTTGAGTCTAAACAACATGTGTATTTTAGTGTTGCGTCGATTAGGCGACTGCATTTTGTTCGACTAATTGATTTGGAGAAATATGACCATCGGACGTGTCTTAAAGGACTGGCACCCATTCCTCCAGGGATCCACAAAGCCCCTCCCATGTAGACTGCAGCGTGTGAGCGTGTGTGCGCGTGTGTGTGTGTGTGTGTGTGTGTGTGTGTGTGTGTGTGTGTGTGTGTGTGTGTGTGTGTGTGTGTGTGTGTGTGTGTGCGTGCGTGTGCGTGCGTGTGTGTGTGTGGGCGCTTGTGTGTCGAGCACAACGTCTTATAAGAGCAACCGAACAAGCCCTGAGCAGATCATAATCGGAGTTGCACAACATCTCTGCGTGAGGAAGAGGAGGCCAAGTCCTTCCGTGACAAGGGGACATTATACAAAACAAACGTCGCCTCTGGGCTTCTTGTTGATTTTGGGGTCTCGAATAATTTTTTTTTTTTACTTTACTCTGCAGGTAAAACGATGCAGTTGGAGAACATCCACCCCAGCTCCAGCATTCACTTACCCAAGACGTTTTATAACCTCTCCTCGTCCGACAGCGCCAACAACAGCCCCGGCTCCGCGCACGTCGAGTACCCGGACGCGGAGCGCACCGAGTCGGACCCCGCTCACGCCCCCCCGAAGAAGTACCCGGGCGGCGGAGCGGGCATGATGGGTGGAGGAGGAGGGGGAGATGGAGAGAGTGACTCTTTCTCCGGGACTAAGAGCGCCCCCGACGGGAGGAAAGGCTCTCCGGTTCTCTCCGGAGATGACGACTTGACCATCGGCAGGCGATCCTCCTCCTCCTCCTACAACAACAACATAGACGACCTGGGCTCCGACAGATACTTCATCTCGTCCTCTTCCTCCCAGGCGGGCTCCGTTGACATGGCGAACCCGTGTTCCCTGTTCCCCTACGCCGGGCAGGCCGTCGGTTCGGTGTACGGCGCGTCCAGCGGTTCCTCCCGGTACTCGGCGTCCCTGCACTACGGGTCCGTGCTGCCCCCCGGGGGCTTCTCGTCCTCCGTGTGCTCCGGTCGCAGCCAGTTCGCCTCAGCCGGGGGCGGAGGATACCAGTTCGGCCAGGGTCCGGGCTGCCTCTACCCGTCGTACCCGGCGACGGGGTCGAGCAGCATCGGGTCCATGTCGCTCCCGGGGTCTGCGGCGGGAGCCAGGGCACAAGTGTACCTGTGCAACCGGCCCCTGTGGCTCAAGTTCCACCGGCACCAGACGGAGATGATCATCACGAAGCAGGGGCGGTGAGTTCCTCCTCCATCAAGTGCATTTAACATGATGAGTCTAACCGGGTGTGGTGGGCCTGCATTGCACACTCACCGTATTAATGTAATGCGCATTTTACGCACCTAGGTTGTCTGTGTGTGTCTATACATGTTGTGTTTGAATGATTTTTCAAAGTATAAGAAATGAGCCCTTTAATAACTTTGTAATTGGTCTTTAATAACGCTAACATTGGTCTTTAATAACTCTGAAATGGTGCTAGCGAGTTTGTTCTTGATTTTTTTGTATCGCCGCTAGCCGAATGTTTGTATTGATGGATGAAGTTGCCTTTGTGTCTCCTCCAGGCGCATGTTCCCCTTCCTCAGTTTCAACATCACCGGGCTCAGCCTGACAGCTCACTACAACGTATATGTGGAAGTCATCCTGGCGGACCCCAACCACTGGCGCTTCCAAGGAGGCAAATGGGTGACGTGCGGGAAAGCGGACAATAACATGCAGGGTGAGTCCCCAAACAAAGTGGGCTTCTGAACATTGTGCACCTGTAGGTTACATTGTGGTATCATGTGTTGTTGTTGTTGTTGGTTGTCAGTTTAAAATGTGCTGTTTAAAATGTGTTTTTTGTCATTTTTGTTAGGCCTATTAAGATAGTATAGGCCTTTTTAGGCCTAAAATTGTTTGGTGAATGGTATGCAGAATGGTACACAGAATCGAAAGTGAAGATGTGTAGGCCTATAGGTTATACAGTATGTTACTACACACACATTCGGGTAAATGTAAACACACACACACACACACACACACACACACACACACACACACACACACACACACACACACACACACACATAATAAATAGTATTTATACAATTACCTATAGCCGTATAGACCTATACATTTTTGTATGTTATTTATTTGTCAGTGGATTGCATTTTTTATTTTGATATAGTCCTCACATATAGCACTCACATTGAGGGCTCCTTTTAGGTGATCATTCATGTCAATTTTATTCATGTGTTGTGTTGGTTTTAATTCCTGATGCTGTTTTCAGGTAACAAGATGTATGTTCACCCCGAGTCTCCAAACACCGGCGCTCATTGGATGAGACAAGAGATCTCCTTTGGCAAACTGAAGCTGACCAACAACAAGGGAGCCAACAATAATAACACACAGGTAATTAGTTTCATTTTATTTTGTTGAATTTTATCAAATGCATTTTTTTAATTCATGTTCTAGGGCAACTTGACAAAGTGGTATAGGCCTGCATGTATTTTTAATTTGTCTTTCCATTAAAAAATACTACTAATAAAATAATAATAATATATATAGACCTATATATTTTCAAGTGGATGGGCCTGCTCTTTTAAAAAGAGTGAAATCAAGAAAAAAATAATTTATAATTCCAATAAAACAATACAAATCCAGAGGCAAATCAAAATGTTCAGTGATTTGAAGTGATCTCTCATAAACACATATTGCTGTGTCCAGATGATCGTCCTACAGTCGCTGCACAAGTACCAGCCGCGGCTGCACATCGTGGAGGTGACGGAGGAGGGCGTGGAGGACATGAGCAGCGAGGCCAAGACGCAGACCTTCACCTTCCCGGAGAACCAGTTCATCGCCGTCACCGCGTACCAAAACACAGACGTAAGAATGACTAGAATGACACAGGTTGACGTAAGATGACCTATTATGGGGCTCATTTGAACAACAATAACAAGGCTATTTTTTTTTTAGATGACATTAGATTCAACTTTATTGTCACTGTGCAGAGTACAGGTATGCAGAGCCAATGATCTATCCACAAGTGCACAAATATACTATATGAAATAGGCCTACAGAAAGTGCAGTAAGTAGCCACTAGGCCTACAGCATACGTGATGTATAAGTCGCTGTACACAGATGTCATACATGTAAATATTATAGGCCTACAACCAGATGGAATACATGCATATGCATACATATGTCCTACAAAAAATCAAGACATCTGTATTGTAATGACGTGACTTTCATGTACTTTTTTATTTAACTTTTCAGATTACACAACTGAAGATAGACCACAATCCCTTTGCGAAAGGCTTCCGGGACAATTATGACTCGTGAGTTTCATATTTAACCTCCCGCCTGCTTCTATTTTGGTGTATGTTTTGTGTTGGGTAGCCTCTGCGTTTGTTTTATTTTCGCGACAATTTACGTTGGGCCCTCTCCCTCCTTGCTCTCATCAAGCAGGATGTACACGGCCCCGGAGAGCGACAGGTTGACCCCGTCTCCCACGGACTCGCCGCGCTCCCACCAGATCGTCCCGGGCGCCCGCTACGCCATGCAGCCCTTCTTCCAGGACCAGTTCGTCAACCCGCTGCCCCAGAACCACCACCGCTTCTACGCCGGCGAGCGCGCCGTGCCGCAGACCGGCAGCCTGCTGTCCCCGCAGGGAGAGGACGCCGCCGCCGCCGCCGCTGCCGCCGCCCGCCGCCTCCGCGCAGCGCTGGTTCGTCACGCCGGTGCAGCAGGCGGGCTCCAACAAGCTGGACTTGTCGTCGTACGAGAACGACTACTCCGCCGGCGGCCTGCTGTCGTACGGCATCAAGCCGCTGCCCCTGCAGACGTCCCACGCCCTCGGCTACTACCCGGACTCGGCCTTCGCCTCCATGGCGGCGGCGGGCTGGGGCAGCGCCGCCGCCACCCGCAGCACTTACCACCAGCGCAAGGTGAGCACGCCGGGGGGGCTTCCGTGGTCCCCGCGGGGCCCCAGCCCGCCGGCCTTCCCCGAGGATCAGCTGCTGCAGGGCGGCGTCGTCCCCTCCGCCGCCAAGGACAAGCTGCCCGAGGAGAGCGCGCCGCCGCCGCCGCCGGCCGCCGCCTCGAACTGGCTGGAGACGTCGCACTCGCTGAAGTCGGTGGACTCTACGGACTCTGGCGTGTACTCGATGGTGTGCAAGCGGCGCCGGATGTCCCCGGGGGGCTCCAGCACGGAGAACTCCCCGAGCATCAAGTGCGAGGACTTGACCGCGGATGAGTACAACAAGGACCATCCAAAAGGCATGGGCTACTATGCATTCTACACGAGTCCCTAAACAAAGACTGTTGAACCAGAATAATAGGCTAATACATTGGTATTTTTTAAATTATTATTATTATTATTTCGCGAGTGCACTCCTTGTTAATACAATTTATCCCGTTGTCTTTAAAGGTACTATATGTAAGAGTCATGAATTCCTTCTCATTACTGCCCCCCCTTGGCCGGTGGTAAGGAACTGCAGCCTGCTGGAGCTCCGTGGGACAATAACAATCATAAACTAGTGTTAGTTATAAATCACACATAAACATAGTGCTTACATAAACCGGACAGCACTTTGGTCAACCGCAGTCGTTTTTAAATGTGCTGTACGAATAAACGTCATTTGATTTCAACATTGTACAAATTCTAAAGAGAGCGGACATTGTTGCCACTATCTGCGCTTGCGCGTCACTTCCTTCCATTTTCCTGGAAAGTCCCACCCAATTCAAATTGAATAGAAATAATCCCACAGGCTGTTCTACGCAACAGAGAGAATCTGGGGAGGTTTCATTTTCATTCATAGAGGCATGTGTGCATGTAAAATCCTACATGTAGTCCCTGAAGGAATTCATGATGTTTACATACAGGACCTTAAATACAATTCATCCCCGTGTCCTCAAAGGTGCCAAAGCTATAGCGTTTCCCGCCCAAAGCAAACAGCACATTGGTTATTTTTCCAGGCCAGCCCCCCCCCCCCCCCCATACCTGAACACATTTTTTTGTATTTTGTTCTTTTTTAGAAGCATGCGCACCCCCCACCCCACCCCACACCCGCACCCCGCCATCGAAGACACACACACACACACACACACACACACACACACACACACACACACACACACACACACACACACACACACACACACCTTTTATTTTTTTACAAATGTGATTTTTCTTTTTGTTTATTTAAATTTTGGCTATTTAAAGGTCCTTTTGGATGTACAGTATTTGTGCACTTTAGAATGTGATGTATCTTGTACATGGAGGTGGTATAAAATGGGAAATAAACTTAAGCTTTTCATAAAGCATTATCCAAATGTGTTTGGATGTACGCTGTTGTAGTTGTTTTTTTATTTAATGGTCATTTAATTGTATGTTTTTAATAAGGATGTAGGCCTATATGACATTTTTATAGGCTACCATTTGAAATTAGGCCTTACATATGTGTGTGTGTGTGTGTGTGTGTGTGTGTGTGTTTGTGTGTGTGCCACCTGCCAAGTTATCACTTTAATTGGTATCTACGGTTGCACAATAATAATTAAAAAAGAAAAAGAAAACAATTTCACAAGAATCGTAGCCTTGCATGTAGCTGCAATAATCAGATCAAAATGTGTCTTCTAAAGCGATCGGTTAATAGGTAACAAATCCAAATATAAAGAGTCAGATCACATTTACAACCACTTTCAGCCGATAGGTTGATAGGGCTCAACATGTTGAATGCTAAACGGTGCCATTCATATGGCGGCCGTGGTTGGCCAAAAGCAGTGACCTTTAAAGTCTCACGTAGTCATAGACAAGTGGTTTGCGCCGTTTAGAGTGAAAACAAAGTCAAACGTTCCCGTTTGAATTGATTTTTAAATAGGCGTGCTGCAGAATTCTAATTAATTCTGTTGTCAGACTCGTTGACAAAGTGAGGAGTCTGACTAGAACTCCAATCAACACCTCCTAACAAGGTAACGGTCCTGGTTGGCCTGGCCTCTGCAGGGGAGCTGTACATACCAAGTGCTACGTAGGGAGTTTAGATGAGACAACATGCAGAATACAAGAAAACGCACACAGTTTGTTCTTGTTGACACCATGAGCACTCATCGTGGTCTTTTGACTTGTGCTCATTGGTGGTGTTGGTGGTGTATGTTTACTACACATGCAGCCACAGTTGTGCCAGGGTGAGGTATGACTGTTGGTATGACTGTATTCATACAGGTTAGTGCCATTGAGGCAAAACACGTGTCCTTAAAACGACTTGTTTGTGGTAACTACCAAGCCACAGATGACACTGGGCTCATTATTGTAATTAATGTCAATTATTATAATCACAATTTCTTCTGGGATAATCGTGCCTCACCGTGCATCACCCATACACTCACCATAGAGTCTCTCCACCAGGCTCCCTTGATGGACATCTATAAAGCCAGGAAGGCCTTTAGCCAACCACAATCCCCCTACCCCGCCCTAGTCCCCGCCCCATCAAGTGTGGAGACAGGACCAGTAGCGCACGTGTTTTGTCAATCCCAATGCGTGTATTCCCAACTGTTTTGGTATCGGAGTGGGCGGCAATGTTTGTGCATCACCTACCGCCTGGACCTACAGACCCTTCTGCCAGCACGCCGGGGGGGTTGGGGGAGGGGGGGGGGGGGCAGGGGGGATCGAACCGGCAACTCCTGTTTTGTAGAAGACTACACCTCCAGGGGTCGAGTCATGGAAAATATTGACGGCTCACAGTGTTACACATGCGATGTACACAGGGCACAGAGAGGGGGGAATATATTTATACTATGCCACACAAACAAACATTTGTTGCGAGAAGAGGCGCGTGTGTGTGTGTGTGTGTAGGGGGGATTATCAACCAAACGGATACTTCCTCTGGTGTTGACATCGAGGGGGCCCACGGCGGCACATGCAGCACTGACGCCGTACGCACGGCCCTGCGTGGCGATCGTTGCCGCTATGGATCTCTTGTACTGGCAACGACAAGAGGCCCCTTCCTGGGACAGAGGCTGCGACATCCTCCAACTCCTCCGACAGGTCGATATGGAGAGCGGCCGCGGGCGTTCCTCTGACCGTTCATGCAAGAGGCGCAGTAATCAATAGACACCTCCCCGGCATGCTCCCGTACAAACTCAGGGCCATGTAGACGAGATGGGGCATGCATATGTTAGGTTGCTGTCCGCTATGTTAACATTCTCCTCTCTGGCTATGGTCTCAATGGTGGTGAATTTGGATTTGCTAACAGTTGGCTATAAAGGTCTAGAAGCGCATATACAGTATGTCCTGACAGCATTTTATTCTGTAGTGACTGCACAGTTCACCATTTCATTTTTACACACTTTTGATTACATTTTCCACTTTGAGTCAATGTGTGTGTGTATGTGTTTGCATGCATGCATGTGTGTGTGTTTACATGCATGTGTGTGTGTGTCCTTGTATGCATATGTGTGGGCCTGCATGTGTGTGTGTGTGGG
The DNA here is from genome assembly GCA_002895965.2 of Coryphaenoides rupestris. Classification (NCBI taxonomy): domain Eukaryota; kingdom Metazoa; phylum Chordata; class Actinopteri; order Gadiformes; family Macrouridae; genus Coryphaenoides; species Coryphaenoides rupestris. Next base: position 167,556 of record PIJE02000886.1, on the reverse strand, counting down.
GGGGGGGGGGGGGGGGCATGTGTGTGTGTGCGCAGAGGCGTGTGTTTGCATGTGTGTGTATGTGTATGTGTGTGTAAAAGCGCCTGCGTGTGTGTGAGCGTGCTTGTCTCCTTGCCCTTCCCTTAAGCTCTGTGTTGATGACGTAGCTCCGAAGCTTAGAAAGGTTAAGGAGGAGGCAGTGGAGACGCTGCAGCCAAGGAGGGCTGACATTCAAACACAGATGGGGGCCCTGGGGCCCTCCATCCTCACCTTCAGTCACACACTATCACCGCTCTCACTGCCAAATATGGCCACAGGGAGACATCTTTTTTTTTCTGGGTCAAACCAACTCCCCGCCCAGAGCCCCCACCCCCACCGTCCACCACCCCTCCCTCCACTACCCCTTTAAATAATTTTTTTTAAAAAAGTAACATAAGTCAAGGCAGTGGCTTAAATTTGGTTTCCTGCGTTTCCTTTCACACTGTATTTCCTCTTTTGACGTGTTGATAAATGTCAGCTCTGTCGAGCGATCCGGGGCTGTGCAAGGCGCTCGGGTCTTTGATGCGTTCGCCGAGAATAGGCTCACGATACGGAAGTCACACTTCACTTTGGGCGTCTCTAACTCAGAACGATAGACAGACAGGCAGACAGGAGGAGAGT